>JAOWBP010050542.1:6836-18987 GCA_028571105.1 Tragopan temminckii
TTCTTTTTGATTTCTTATTTGGATGGGCTTTACTATTAGGCTTGTTACTTTGATAATAATATGAGTAAATTCAGTCATATCCATGCATGAGAGTAAGGTTTACCAGCTTAGAGGTAGTAAAGATCTTAGTACTTTCAGTTCATTTAATTCAAGATTTCAAAGCAACGTTGGTTTTAGCACTGATGTCTTCTGTTGTTGTTGTCATTGTTTTTTTCTTTGTTTGTTCCTTTTTTAAATAAAAAGAATTGAGATGCCCTTACCTGGTCCCAGGAAGGGTCTTTGTTCAGGTGTCAAGATGGAGGATTCCGGTCTGGTTGTGGACTTAAATAATCATTAGATACACGGCGGAGAGTAGAGGTACAGGCTTACCCACAAGCAAATGAGCGGTAAAAAGTCAAAAAGAATGAGAGAAGAATATGAAAAAAAAGTGGAAAGTGAGAAACTTTCCAGAACAGAATGCAGGAGGAAAAAAAGACTAAAAACAAATAAATTAGCTTTTCTACCTCTTAAATATTTTGTGGAAAAGAAAGTGAAACATCTTTGTTATTAGGACATTCATGAGTGAATTAGTAATCCTCGAAATCAGTGCTTCCAGGTGGACTCTGAATACCTCACCGCAGATCTGCTTTGGGTAGAAATCTTCATTAGTAGCAAGGATCATAACACAATTGGGTCAGGCAAGCAACTGGTTGTTAGTGCTCCCTTCCTGTCCCTGCTTTCAGTGTTTCAAAAGCTTTAGCATGGCTAAAGAATTGGTTAAATTGACTAAAAGTCTTTTGAAGTTATTAAAGTTGCACGATAATCTGGAAAAGCAAGGCCAGACAAACAGAATGAAGAGCAGGACAGAAATACTGGTCCATTCATCTAAAAATCTGAGATCATCATCAATATTTTATAACTTTAAACTCTGTTAGAAAGGATTTTCTAGAAATAGAAGTCCTCAAGAAAACTTTGCTTAGTAAGCAGGCATACAATGAAGGAAAAATAATTTGTTACAGCAGCTGATTATTGACCTTTTTAATGAACGTAAATATCTCAGAAGTTCTGTATATTTTAATGGTATTTTACTCAGTTATAAAGCGGTCAGAAGAAATGATACATAAAACCTTTTTTCATATTTAGTAGGAAATACTACCCATTCAGTTTCTGAAGAGCAGTTTTCACTTTTGTTGTATTTGAGATCTTTGTTCCTAGCTGAATACCAGCACATGTTAAAAAATGAAAAGGTATTTACAGCTTTCCGGCACTGTTGCAGATTCCTCCTTTGCTACATGCAGACAGTGAGCAAGCTTCTCTCCTACTTGTCAAAAATAGACTGTGAAGATCATAGGCTTCTTGCTGAATCTTTCTTGTGCCCTTGAAAAGGACTGAATGGGAGCCTGTTAACCCAGTGACAGCAGTAGCTAGAAGAGGTAGTAGAGTGCAAAAACAGGCTCAAGCCAGACAGGGAAACTCTTAACTGTGGTTTGCCCTTAAATTCATGCTGAAGTCATTCTTGAAGAGCTGTGACAGAGCACTACTGTGCACATGGCTTCTAATGTATACCCCTCATGATCACTGTGCCCTAAAGGTCTGATCTTGAAGGGCAAGAAGCTCTCTGGTTCAGTATTCAGTAACCATGCACCATTGTCAAACTACTGCTAAAATGCAAAAAAAAAAAATAAAATAAAATAAAAAAATAAAAAAATAAAAAAAAAATAAAAAAATAAAAATTCTCATTAGAAAAACATTTCAGTCAGTGGCAGTTTAGTTGACGTGTACCTAGGTCTAGCACAGACATATTTACCATGTGTTTAGTTGAAAAAGAACCGTTTTTCACCGCTGGGTTTTTCAGTTGCACCAGAGAACCCTCAGGGTAGCAAAGATGTTGTGCATGTTTGGACAGGATTTTCTGCAAGGTAAGGGAACAAGGCTGATCAGATCTGACAGTGCCCAGTGGGGACAGGGTAAATTCTTAAACAAAAGTAGAATTTGAGAGTTAGTTACAACATAAACAAAGAGTGTGTCTTAAAGCACCTATCTGTCTTTCACCAAAACAGGTCCCTGGAGATGCTTCCCTTCACCTTTGTTAATCACATGCAAAGGACTGGAGTTAGACAAGCAGATAGCTGATCTTTGCTGGCCACAAGCTATTGCCTCAGGTCTGTACTGCAGTTGCTTCTTCAGCAAATCTGTTGAGCTTATTCTCAGATTCTCTTTATTGGCATTTAGTTCATTGCTACTATCTGTTGGATTATATGTTATTTTTTTCCCAATTAAAGCAATCATTAACACTCTGTGTTGGACTTGAAGAGTGCTAGGATATTTTTGTATCCTGTGTATTCCAGACATCTGGACAATATTAACCACAAACAATTTGGGTGCGGATGGAGATTTCCTTTTCTAGTTTTAGATTAATCCTATATATATTTTTTAATTAGGGTCACATATCTCACATGTCATGTAAATACCACAAGAAGACCTTCTGTCTGTGCCAGAAATGCTGAATCAGGACCACATTAAAGAAGGGTTTAATGACAGAGAGCACATGGCTTGCCAATGGGCAACAAGGCAATCAGATTCTGACTTTTGGTCTCTGCATGGGTCCGACAGCCAGCCTGCCCGGAGCAGAGAACAGTCTGAGAAAAGACACCAGGAGCTGATTCTGTTTTACTATTGCCCAAGATTTTACTTTGATCACTGATAACAATAAAAACGAGAGAGGGAGAATAAGGTCGAATTTAGGGGAGAGAAAAGGCTTCAACAAAAGCAGGTGTCATTGCAGTACAGGAAAGGTGCTAGACAGCATTTTGTGATGTTTGCTTGGTAAGTCTCTCCATAATATACTTGAATCTATTCTGTTAAGGTGTCAAGAATCTCACTCAGGTCTGATTTACCCTTCATGAATGTATTTTGGGATGGCACAAGAGGCATGCACATGCCATAAGAATTGTACAGTAATGTATATGAAAGAGTTTGAAATGCCTGATAGTATGGGATACAAATTTTGTGCTGGATCCTTAATTTTTTTTTTCTTTTTTTCTTTTTTTCTTTTTTTTTTTTTTTTTCTTCTATTGGACCAATTTCCTTTTCCTGCAGTGAGAGCAGTGTTGCAGGATACGTTGAGCTTCTGCTTCCATTTATGCACTAAGAGGTTACAAACAGGACATCACAAAGGAAGAGCAAACCTTAAGACCACATTAACGTAGAGGCTCAGTGTAATGTAGTCTCAGAATAATACTACAAAAAATTTACTTCTTAGCACAGCTGCCTTTTATCTTTCTTGTGGTTCTGAGTGGAAACCATTTACTGGCATGAAATCCCTCTATCACAATGCCCCTGTGGGGACCTGAGTGCAACAGTTTCTCTCTGCACAACCACTAGCCTTTCTGGTAGCCTCCTGATGTGTAACACTGTAGGAGGGCTGGCACACATGCGTTTTTCTCCTGAATTCCCAGGAGGTGAACTGTAGGTATAACAAAGGAGCCATAATGAGTTTTGCCTGAACACAAGCCCAGATGTCTCTGCTAATGTGTGACCATATGGCTGCCAGGCATGCTTGTATTGGGTGAGGGGATCTGTGAAGGTCTGCCTGTGCTTATGGTCCTGCTGTGGGGTTAGCAGACTTGTGAGTTTCAGTGTTCTGTCAGCATGGAGAGCACTGCTGTCCTCACTGGCCTATCTTCCATAGTTGTAACAGCAGCTCTCCCTCCCTGACCCTTATTTCAGATGAGTTGAGAAAAACATTTAAGAGTTTTAATGATGACAACAAATGATCCCATTGGAACTGATATGCAAATCTTTTTCTTTAGTACACTGCTGAATCAGGTTCTCAAGTCTCATTTCTGACCACAGTGGTAGAAACACCACTGTCACTAGTCACTTCCTTCCACCAAACAGATTGCAACTGAGAACAACTAATGCTCTCGCAGAACATTGCGAGTCCTCCAGCTGAACATTTCTGTGCTTAGCAAATATGCTAGTCAGTTGCAAAGAAGAGTAATGAATCCTTAAGTGTACATGAGAATGATTTATGGCATAATGTGAATTCACAGCCCATTACAGGAAATAATTACATTCCACTAATTACAGAATTTAATAGTCACTCCAGTCTAGCAAGCAGCAGTTTGAGCAAGCAGATTTGCAGCAGTGCACTCAGAAGTGTGAACTACAGGAGAAGCATTTAACTGAAAATCAGGTGGCCATTTAACCCTACCTCAGTTCAGAGATCTAATTTATGACAAAGCTGTTATTATATTTTTTTCTGGTCAACTTCTCTGAAAACTTGAAGGAAATGGAATTCTTATGGAGACCCACTCAAAGTGTATTAAGATGTTTGCTTAATCAATCTTCAACTCCAGCATGTGTCTGATAAGAATTCTTTGGGAGGAGTAAGAAGACCTTAACCTGCATCATGGCTGGCTTTTGTAATGGATATACAGTAAAGTAATATGGGGTGCAAAACTGTTCCTTTTTCACATGCCGTTCCTCACACAGTGGATGAGCAATGTAGAACTTGGTTCTTCAAACTGTGGAAATGATTGGTCAGAATCAGTTCTATAAATGTGGAGAATAAAGCCCACCATGTCTGCCCTGAGATTTTCAGCTGGAAAATAAGAGGTGTTTGTCTGTGATACCTAATTCACCTGTCTGGCTCTTGACAGGGCTGCTCACAATGAGGCGGTCTGCAGTCTATGCATGTAACATACAAGATGTAGGAGGCAGAGATTTTGTGTTAGGATGTGTTTAATGAAACAGAAAAATCAACAAGGCAAATTTTGGGAAGAGGAGCATGTTAACTGAAATGAAGAATTTTATTCAGCTTGTGCTATATTATTTGGTGGTCTGAGAGCAGTGCAACAGGAAAAACCACTCACTGTATGTATGTGAAGTGTTCTATTTAACCTTCAAAGTGGCTCTTGTGGTTTTTTAGAATGGCCTGTTGATAAATATTCATTCTATGTTGGACTCAGGAAAGTAAAAACATCTTTCACTGACCAAAAAAGTTTGAACTTAACAAGATTCAGATGGGAAGAGCAGATTGTAAGCAAATTGTCAGTCAGTGGGCATATAATGAGAGTGTGTTGCAAAACTGTTATTTTCAGATGTGTGCATGTTCCAGAAGAGATGTTAAGTGACAATGCTGTCCAGAGTTGATGAATTTTCTGGGAGAGTGAGATAACTGCAGGAGCACAATCAGTTAAATAAGGGCTCATTTAAACACAACTACAGCTTTTCTTTCTGTAACTTTTCAAATTCACATCAGTGTGAAAACAGAAATGCAGAATGTCAGCTAGTAGTGGATACTAGATTCTCTTCTCATGTTCACAGGGTTGAAAGGGATGCTCTTGATCTCAACAAGACATAGCAGACAAGAAATGTAGTTTCTTTCAAAAGCATAGAACTTTGTATGTCATAGAAGATCTTTGTATGCCTCAAGTCATAAGAATTGTGTCAAAAAATTAAGTTCTTCTATCTGTTCTGTTTGTTTTGCAAAGATCTCATCTGGGATTGGAATTGTATTAGTTTTTTCCTTTCTCTTCTTGAACATTTTGCTAATTTTAGACAGTACTTTTTTTGCACTGTTATTCTGGAATGAAAATACCCATGCTTCAGTGGCACTGGGCCTCACTGTTTAGTCCTAGCCAAGCTGGTTGATCTAAATGCCTTTCATGGAGGCTTACAGACTGCCATCACATAAGCTGCTAGATTTCTCTGAATAAAATGCACACCAGCATTTTGAAAAACTGATTGTTCTTCTATCACAGCACTGTATTACCTCTTGGACTTGAATCTAATGTTCTGGATTTTTAACTCAGGTCCATCTCTATTTTGAATTATGTGATAAAGAAAGCTGAAAGAAGGTAGAAGTGCAATCATCTTGTTTTACTAAGGAAATGGTCAATAGCAATTTGAGGGGTTTGTTTGTTTAGTTAGGGATTTAGTTGACTTTGATGCTGCTTTCTTGAACTGTATAAAGGGAGATTTTTTTTTTTTTTTCTGTGTCAGAAGGAAAGATATTGTCTTGGTAATTGTATAGAAAGCATGCCTATCAAAAAGATAAAGGAAATCATATTTTGTTCATGTCTGTAAATGTCATGGATCTAACTTAAAGGAATTGAAAAAGCATGAAGGCAGCATTAGGTCCATAGGGTGTGTGTATGTGTGTGTGTACTACCCTCCACGTTCTAATTGTCTTCCAGAAGTCTTCACTCAGCATTCTCTGTGAACTTCTACTTGCCTAACCTACATGCCATAACGTTATCAATTAAGCACAATTGTCAAAACTTATCTACCTATAATTTATAGTTAATTAATCCTATTAATACTATTGTCATGTCCCATGATTTATAGATTCTGTATGAAATATATACTCATTTTCTTTTCTACCTGCTAATACATATACATCTTGAAAAGGCTGCAATTTTCCTTCTGCACTGTCTAGCATTGCAAATTTTGGAGGTTGGCTGTTTGGTTTGGTTTTGGTTGTTTTTTTTTTTTTCCTTAAGGAGCCTTTCAAAAAACAGCAGAAGTAAAAATGATGCATAGAAATCAAGAAGGTATTTAGTTATATAATGGTAATTGAATTTCTGTTTTTAAAGTCTAATGTTATCTTTACTAATAGCTACACCTTTCCAGGATTTAAAAAAAAAAAAAAAAAAAAAAAAAAAGTGGCTTGGTTTCTACCTCTGTTTACAGTCTGACTGCAGAAAATTTCAATATATTGAATAAACATGTTTATTCACTTAAATAAACATTTGTCAAACAAAAAGGCCAGATCCTGAGTTTCCTAAAGTAGTTTGAAGTAGTAGAGTAGTAGTTTACACCATCTGGCCTTAGATTGGCAGTTCATGACTACCTGGTACTTGACTCCTTGTAATGACAAGCATGGAAGGTCAAGTAAGATTATCACAGTACAAGGTAACTCCACCACAGACTTTCGAACCTTCAATTTGGCATGCCGAACTTTAGAGTCCTTGATATCAAATTCTTTATATTCGTTTAGTGCTCCGTGTGATAAGCTCCACTTTCTCCTTTAGGCAGATTGCGCAGGTCCTCTTACTGGGGAAGCCATTTAATCATACTCACAACCAGGCTTTTAGAAGACAAACCTTTGCTGATTGCATACTGTCAAACCAGCATTCAATATTAGAGCAGCATGGACACACAATTATTAATCAAATATTAATTAATTACATTTATGAGAATTACTTTCTTTCTTCTTTGATCTTATTCCTAAACCTCTACTGCAAATGTAATCACATCCGCAGGTCTTGTACTATCATAATATATGTTACCAGAGCCTACTTCTACTCAAGAATGATTTGACGTTAATCTCTTACATTAATGTTCTTTGTACTATTTTGTGGTAAGACTCAAAGCTGCAGTGCCTGAAGCTCTTCACAAATGCATATTTGTTCGTGCACACACACAACAAATAGAACCACAAAAACACATTAGGATTTTTTGTTCAGATTATAGAGCTATATAAACATGGGCCAGGGACTTAGCTGGTTTAGAACTCAGTTTTCTTTTAATATTTACTGGAGTGTATGAGGGTATTCCAATGTTTAAGTAATCAGTGAAGTAATTTATAGTAAATTTGTAAGTGATTTCAGATGATCTCTCTACACTTTCATAGGTAATGACTGCTGGAAAAAAGATCCTTGTGTAGCCTGCGTCCTTAATTACTGAAGGTAAAAGTGGAGCGTTGGTGAAGGCAGAGATATTATTGACTGAGAGAGGGATTTTAAGAGGACCTTGAAGTTAATCTTATCGTTTATTGCCTATAAGGCAATTTTTTTTTCTTTAATTGTGAAACTTTAGATTATGTATTTGAAAATATACTTACTTACACAACTCAGCAGAACTTTTTTTACTCTTTCCTGTGGTCACAAACTCAATCAAACTGAACCTTCAGTAGACCTGAGAAAATTCATTCTTAGTGCTCATTCAACCTTACTTTAAGAATGGAAGTTAAATTATTAGCTGGTTTCATATGTACTTCCAGGCAAGCATCAGATGGTCAGTATAACTTCACTACACTGACAAATAAAATAGATCCAAGGACTATTTTCTTGTGGCTAGATCAATCACATCAAATAACTGCAGATCTCTTGGCTCCTCTGGCTCCATGCAATGCGTTATGTCCCTGACACAGTATTTATACATGTGTGTGTGCATTCTTTTCAGTCCAAAGTGATGTTTACATAGTGTGAAACTCATAGATGGTGTGTGCATGCATGTGTGTGTAGGCAACTAACTTCCCTCTCTGGGCCACAAGTGGTTGGGCAACTTTTACAATCAAACAATTTCTGTGGGAAGGGGATGCACAAATTATGAATATAAAGCTTTTGTTTGTTTGTTTATGAATGCACACAGTAGCTCTGACTAATGAACAGCTAGGCTAAATATTAATATGCTCATCACTCTCTGATGAAATGCCTGATGGGGCTTTACTAACCAGGCGGCCGTCAATCAAGTGATGACAGGTCAGTCTCCTCTGCTTCTTAGAATGAGCAGTCCTCTTGTGTTGTTGAATTAATGTCTTCTTGGGCTCTGTTTCTTTTACCTTATAGTTTTATATGTTTTTCTATATGTATATTTTCTCTTGAAATCTTGAGCTGCTCACTGTTTGTATCTCAAAAATTAGACAAATCTCAGCTGAGGAACACAGCACCAGCTTACCAATACAGATCATCATTTGGAGCAGTACTAGAGCTTGTTTTCAGCCCTGTTTTCCTCAGAAGTACAGATAAAGGGCTGCCAAGGCTGGGCTTGCTTTGCATGGAGCAGCTAGAGGCTAGCAACATCTTAATTTATTCTCCTAGCTTCATGAGATTTTCCATGCATTTCTTTGGTCAGTTTATGCTTCAGATCAGGTGGTAATTTCCTCGCACTACAGGAGGAAACCTGACAGAAAGTGCCTGAAGGCTGGTGCACTTTGCAGGCTTTTAAAACAGTTATGTGTTGGAGAAGCTAGCTATTTCTCCTGTAAATGGAAGTCTTTATTCTCCAGGATGCAGTATTGAATTGCGATTGCACGTTACAATATCAGTCCTGTAATCTTCTAAAAGACAGTTTATCCCACAGTGAGAATTTCTGAGGAATATTTACTTAAGTTTGATAAATGATAACTTGTCTGCTGTTAAATTTGTGCTGTAATTGTATTATTATTATTTCATAACATTTTAAAATTCTCTTTGTCTGCTGATTCGTGCCAGATCATTTTTTTGACTCTCCTTTCTTAGATGCCCTACTCCTGAAACCTGAAACACATGTATGCATGCTATTGATTATCTCAAAAATCCATTATTACTAGGTAGATTTCAATAGCATTCCAGCTGAGGTTGGCAAGCCAATGATGAACTGTCCTCATTAAACACTGCTCCTGTAAATGTTGTCCCAGACTTTCAGAGATTAAATCTTGGATTCAAAGCTAGAGTAAAGGAAGATTGGAAAGAGTTAAGCTTTCCCTGATCCAGAACTACAGCCCAGATAGTGATTAAGACAGAAATTATTCTCCGAAGTTTCTGAAGGTTTTGAGGTTCCTTTGTTTTCTGATGCCTGGATAGGGTAAAGGCCTCAGATTGCTTTGGTGTTATATGAAGCATGTCTTCCACATACAGCAGCATGGAAAAAACTTCTGGCAAAAAGAATAAACTTGCAAGGGCAAATTAACCAAATTCCTGACTGCTTTGCAGGGATTCTGCTCTAAATTTTCTTACTATTTGAGTATTCTTATATTACATTGGAGTTTTTAGTATATTCTAAATGATTAATCACACCTTTATTACTGTGTGACTGGAATTTAGCCGTCAGTGGAGTTCACAGAATCATTGTCATAGAATGGCGTAGATTGAAAGGGACCTTAAACATCATCCAGTTTCAACTCCTTGCAGTGGGCAGGGCTGCCCCCTGCCAGCTCAGGCTGCCCAGGGCCCATCCAATCCAGCCTCAAATGCCTCTAGGGACGGGGCACCCACATCTTCTGTGAGCAGCTTGTGCCAGGGCCACACCACCTTCTGAGTAAAGAATGTACTCCTAACTTCTAACCTAAATCTCCATTCTTTTAGTTTAAAGCCATTCCCTCTTGTCCTGTCACTATTAGAATGTGTAAAAAGTCACTCCCTTTTCTGCTTATAAGTTCCCTTCAGTTACTGGAAGGATGAGTTCTAAGTAATGAATAGTTATTTCCCCAAATCTTGCTCATGCTGGGTAGTGAGTTGCAAGTCGTGTCCTCATGAATCTGCCAAGGCTGGCACAGTGCCCTGACACACTTCTGCAGCTTGTGGGAAGTGAAGTCTGGATGGAACTGTCAGCTCTCTTGGGAACACTTGTACATGGGGCACTGAAACTGCAGTTCTGATGATGCACCACACTGCCTGGTGTTGGATCATGTTAATGTCAACTACTCTGGTTTTGACTGAAAAATGTCAGCATTGCATCCAACATCAGAGGTATTTTTTGATAACCTGAGGGCTTTGGAAGTGCTAACCATTTTAAATTTTGTTTTATTCTACCGCTGTTACATGATGAGATGTGATACCACTTCCCTGCATAGTGCTGCTGCGCTGTTCTTGAGGCACTTTTAAAAGCCGTGGTAGCTGGACTGCAGACAGAGTGAGCTTTAATGAAAGTTTATTTTAGACACAATGCCAGAAGAGGAAATAAAAAAAGTGTAATCTCTTTCAGTCTTCTAAAAGAAACCTACTGACTGGGACTTTTCCTTCTTGATTTACTGCTATAGTTGTTTCTCTGTAGGTCGTGATAGGGCAGCTCTGTCTCCAAAATCAGACTCCCACTGACACTTGTTAGCTTGGGGGGGCAAGTAAGTCTCCCAGTGTGGAACAAGAGAGCCAATGCTCTCTGCACAGCAAGAGCTGAGCATCTGTAGTGACACATGCTGGGTGCAGGGGAAGTGGAGACCCTGTAAGCGATGCAGTGTTGCCAAGGTGCATAACATGGTTGTCTGCCCACAGACAGCTCTCAGTGCTTAGGGAGCACAGGGATGAGGGTGGGAGGTGATCAAACCAGCCTTGATAGCTTAAATCGTTCAAGGATTTTTAGATTCAATCACTGGCTGAAGCTTTCCCCAGTGTAGATATAAACACATCCTGATATGCTGGCTAACGGGGATTGACAGCTCTGTGTTTAGTCTCCAGTAAAATCTCTTCTTTATCCTCCTGAATATACCTTATAAAAGTGTCTTCATCTATATACCATTACCTGCCAGCGAGATACCGTCACGTTCCCTTTTTCCCTTGAGATAATGTTTCTTCTTAAAAGGACACAGTGGACAGGGTATCAGAGCTTATAGTGCTGCTCTCCATGACTGCATTGTGCTTTGATAACCTATCTCCCAGCAGCTTTCTCAGCTGAACGGCTGCCAAGACCCTGCCAGAAAGCCCCCTCAGCACAGGCCTGCCTCCCGCTGCAGGCCCGCCCGCCCCGCCATGGGGGAAATAACAGCTTGCCATCCATGTGGAGATAGAGTCACCTTGGAGAATCTGTGCTGCCTTCACTTTTCTTCTTTGAAAATACTGTCTCATGCACACAAGCCTATTATATAGATCTATATATTTTTTTCCTGAATGACTAGCAAGCCGCAATTTGGTTTCACTTACATTGCTGTCAGAAATGGAAATGTTCGTGATGCAAATCTTAACCTTAAACTGACTTGAAACAAAATGAAAGAGTGCAGAAGAAGAACAGCAAATACATAGAAAAAAGATATTTTGCTAAAAAAGTGACTGTCTATAGTTATATGTAGAAAAGTTTATGTGTATATTTATTTGGAAGAATTATACATATATTATCAAATGTTAACTTGCCTTTATTTAGTAGATGATTCCTTTCTACTTGTAGTTTTTGTCAATCTTTGTCCAAAACCTTGATTTTAACCAGGAAAGCCTAAAATAGAATTTTAAGTTTCCTATTCAAGCTTACAATTTAACAAGAGTCTGACATTCCCATGGGCATCATATCTGGAGAGAGAGAGGAAGAGAGGAACTTGCTTACTTAAAGGGAAGTTAGTGAGTTATCTTTCTAAACTTCAAATTATCCTGAGTGATGGGACTGTTGGAGATAGGACAAGGGGTAACGGCTAAAAACTTGAGCATAGGAAGTTCCGCACAAATGTGCGCAAGAACTTCTTTACGGTGAGGGTGAC
>JAOWBP010050543.1:0-18986 GCA_028571105.1 Tragopan temminckii
TGTTGGATCCCTGTATTGGGGAAGGCTAACCCTCCAGCTGGCTCAATCATTGATTCATGCTGTGAAGGGATAGAACGTATGGTAACTGTTGAGCCACAGCCTGAACCACTGATGGAGCACCTGAGGAAAAGACTGGGTCAGCCCTGGGAGCACAGCTGATGGCAATTCACCTGTGTGACCAGGAGGGGTGCTACTGGGGAAAGATCTCTTTCCGGAGATCCCTCCTTGTTGAGGCTTTCCCCTGCAAACCTGGAATCTTCTGATACAGGCAAACAATCTTCCTCCCATCTTTAATAGCACCTTCCTATTGCTGGTCCTGGTCCTTCTGTCATCACACCTCTGTTCTAATGCCTTTTCCATCGTATTGATCTGTCCAACTGCTACAGAAGTAAACATGAAGCAAAGTTATGTCACTGAATTCCTCCATGCGGAGAAAATGGCACCCACTGACATTCATAAATGCTTGCTGAATGTTTACAGAGACTGAAGAATGGTGTCAGCACAGTAAGGTGTGGGTGGTGCACTTCAGCAGGGCAACAGCGATGCAAAAGACAAGTCCTGTTCTTGACAGCCACACGTATTTACTAGTAGAGCATGCAGGCTCTTGTTCATTGCTGGCCAAAATGCATAGTTAATGGTTGTGTCTACAATGAACAGTAGTGTTTTGTAGCTGAGAACTTGCTTGCTCTGTCAAACAGTGTTACTGTGCTTTTTGTATCTGTTGTAATTTCGATAAGAAAAAAAAAAAAACAGAAGGCATAATTTTAGGCACAACCTACACACTAGAACATAGGGAATACTTTTATAAGTAGCAGCTTTAAAACATAGACACAAAGTACCTGAAAGTTTAAAACATCTTTCTAGTAACAGTCAATACCTGCAAGTGTACATATCAGTAGTAATACCTTCCAGTAAATATACCAAAAACACTAACAACATCTTTCAGATGCTAATAAGCCATTCTCTTTCCTTAATGATTGAGGAAGTTCATATTGGGACTCTTCTCTACAACTCTGTAGATACCTGAGCTATCCCATATCTATTAGGTCAGGAATGGACAGACTACTTCACAGGTCTTCGCAGCAACATCACCAAGTGCAAGAGAGGACTCTAAAATGACTTGTGTGCCTGCATCAGAATTCAGGTAATTTTGGCAGTAGGCTTTCTGTAAGTACGTGCAGAAAGAAGGTATTTGTGGAAAAAGGCCTGTAACGAGAGAACCAGATATTTAGGATACAAAGAATAGACATGCGTACACAGGTGCTTTCCAGAGCCAATTTAAAGAATGAAGAATCAAAAAAGTTCAGGACTTATCCTTTTTGAAAAAAAGCTTTCCAGACTTCCAAATTAACATTAGATCACAACAGCAAATTACAATATCTAAGTGGAACTTTTTCTAGTTTAAAATTAATAGAAACATTGTTTTGACTGCTAACACAAGGGAGAGAGAAGCATGACTCCCAGGAAAAGCGGCCATTCACTTAACAGGTGGGCTAATGGTATTTAAAGTCTTTTAAGGCACTAAAGTGCTTTCCAGATAATGAAGGTCCTTTACGTCTCCCAATTTATTGTATTACTTAGTGGAAAGCTGTTCCAAGATGCCCAATTGTAACAAAACTATTTTGAGGAGGAATATACTTTTCTCAAAACAGAGAAGCAATGAAATGATTCAGTTAGAAAAAAAAATTGCTTTTTCAGGTCAACTTCAAAAGGAAGGAAGCTGAAAAATCATAGAATCAAAGAAACATAGAATGGCTTGGATAGGAAGGGACTTTAAGGATTAGCTATTTCCAACCTCCTTAGATAAACATGAGGTTCACGTTGACATGAACAGACAAACTTGGTTAGCAAGAACATTAGCTGGTATTTCATTCTACAGAAAAGCTCTCCATTAAAAACAAAGATGGACACAGGAGCTGACCTCTCTTCTGTTTTCCAATACTGACTGAAAAGTTGTGCATATGGCAATAAGATCCTGTTTCCAAGATTTAGCAGACTTCCTTAAAAATACTCTTTACCATATTTATACCATTTCCCCACTTTAATACAGTACCTTCCTGTATTTTTCTTCAGAAATCTATATTTTAAAATAAACAGTATCAAACTATTCAAGCAATGGGATTTAAATCACTAGTGACAAAGTTCTAACTGGAAGCTCAAAGTGCGCAAGAATAATGAATACACATTTTACGACAATTTTTTTTAGATGCTTTTGTAAACAACTCATTTAATTTATTTGCTAAAAACTGAAGTAGTTTATAGTCTTCCTAACATGCACTGGGAGTGACATCCTTCCACCCACAGAATGCCTCTTAGATCTGTTAATCATGATAAATTCTTCCATATTATGCATCATCATTTAAAAATGAAAACTGTAGACTACCAGGCTATGGAATTAAAAGCTTTACATGTTTAGATCTCATTTGAATTCTAAGTATCTGAATATTTCAATCACTATAAACGGAAGGGAAAGGTTAGATGCCCTCTAGGCAATTGGAGTTGTAGCCAAAGAGATTAATAAAACACAGGAGCAAAAAGGGAAATAAAACTCCGGATACTCATACCGCACAATTCAAGTTTATTCCATTCATTCTTGCAACACAAACTTAAAAATACAGTATTGTTTCGCATTCTGATGTCTATGAACCATGATAATGAACCCAATTGTGTCAAAACAGGTAACAATGGTGAAAAGAGGAAGTCAAATATCAAAATGCACAAAGCACTACTTTTCTTCCATCACTGCGTAGAAAGATGTTTATCCATTTACAAAATATAATTAAGACAAGTTCATCTTGAAATTTTGCATGCAACACTGCAATTGCTTGACCTAGGACACTCCACTCTTATCAGCCTCTTCTGCTAATATTTCAATATTATATTTGAAGATAAAGTTTTATTCAGCTACCACATCATTTTTCCCCATTTGCTTCCCTTAACAACAAGGAGCAGAGGGCACAAAATCCAAAATACATTTTAGGTTATAACTTAGCACAAATTTCAATGGAAAAGGTTTAAGAACAGTGATCTTCCAAACGTATGTGAATGTAGTCTGACAATGTATTTAAATGCTGTTTAAAGAAAGTAAAATAATTTAGTTTGGTATTTCCATCTAGTTAGAACCTATTCAAAGATACAGGCAGCCACCTATCAATTTTTTCCCCCCAGAACGTAGCTAACAAAAAGGGAATCAATGAACAAGCTCAGCTTCCAGAGAATTATAAAATATATTTTTTTATTTTTTAAAGTCCTGGGCAAAACTATCAATCACTTTTCATGTAATGCAAAAAGAAAAGAAAAAAAGTATTTCTTCTTTACAGTCAAACAGTAAATGCCATCTTTTAACTATCCGGAAAGGCAGCTTGGGTGTATACTACAGCCAAATTAACATTTGTCTCACTGAAGTTTGTTTGCATTTTTTCCCTCAAATGAATTAAGAAAAAATAAGGTGTTCACATAGCTATAGAAAAAGAGCGACAAAATTACCTCAGTGAATCACCACAAGAGTTAGTACAAAGATGGTGTTTCTGTACTATGATAATACTCACTTAAGTGAGTTGAAGGGAAGGGCAGTAAAGAATACAGGGAAAAATATATCAAAAACACTATAGTCAGAGAACTTGACACTAATTAACACAAAAAAACTTGAACAATCAAGTTTTTCCACATAAAAACAGACTGCAGTTTTCTAGACTAGTACTTTAATAGCTAAGTATTGAACAGCATAACATGGAGGCAAATTTAATCCAAAGGTGGTTACTTTCATAGCTAAATAAAAAGTTAAACCTATATTTTGTGTTCACACTATCACAATGACATGACAATTAAGCACTGATCAGAGATAAGATTAAAGAGTTCTTTAAATAGTCACTGAAAGCACTGTTCACCAAACATGCTTCATCTTTTTATTTTACCAATTTATTTTATCACTGACATCCAGTCCTTCTACTCTTCCTGCCATCCATATCCAAGAAGCAAAGAGTAATTGCAGTGTACAGTTTATGGCCAGAGCTGATTGTTTTCTCCATTGCTTTTCTTATGGGATGTGTACATGCAAATCAGTTTCTGCTCTCATTTTACAATCTAAATGCAAGGCTTTTTATATCTGAGACATTCAATAATAATATGCAACATGATTCAAGTAAAACTAAATCTCCATTAAATATTTACGAGTGGTAGTCACCAGCCTATTTATTTCTACATACCCTCTCAATTTCAACAGTGATATCAAAGTAATATCTGCTACTTTTAAGAATTCAGCATGAGATATTATATACATTGTCTTCTGTATTCTGTATGTTATCAGAAAGTTTGAAATCTGTATTCCAAATAAGGGAAGATATTTAAGTTTGTGGCATATGCTTTTGTTTAAAAAAATCTGTTGTTATTCAGACCTGGGTGAATCAGCAGAAAAAAATTCTCAAAATGAAAGCCACAATCTGACATTCCTGAGGACTGTAGGATGTGATAGGAATCTCTACTACAATTTTTAAATATCTTCCATCACAGCTGTCCCAGTACTGTCATATTTAGTGGTAAAATAACTAAAAGACAATAGTTCATGTGGTATGGTTCCAGTGGGAACTTCCAGAAAAAGCCCCATACTTTAATAATGAGATTTAACATTTCTTCAGCAAACTATGAAATACTAATTCAAAGATATCCACAATTAATAGTTTTGCCCTCTCCAGTAATAAGAGCAAGTTAAATCTTTGACTTGTAAGTCTCTTTCTAACATCTCAACTTAGAGAGTAATTCAAATGGTTACCAGAGAAGTTCAGCAATAGTATGCACCTGACATGAATGTCTAAGTAATTACTGTTCATTTTGCACAACTTGATTATCTTTGTGTACCAAACAGCTTGATACTTTCATAAACATCTGTAAATTTTATGCTAATATGGTAAGGAAATTCCATCATACAGTCCTTTTAAAAGTACGTACAATGATATTTTTAGCTCTCTCAAACAGTTATTTTAAGTCTCTATCCTGGAGTAGAACACACAAAAGGAAGAAAAACCTCAAATTTGTGCCTCCAGAAGTACATTAGCAGATATTCTGGAGTGTAATAACACCACACCTCAAGTCATCTTTCCTGGATTACTCAAGAGTCAGAAAAGCATTAGTGTGACATCCAATTAGTCAATAAAAAGACCTGCTCCAATAACTAGTATCAAAAGTCCTCAAAACTGCAACACAAGCTTTAGTAGAAGAAAGCTACCCACAGAGAAAAAAAGAGAAAAGCAACCCAGTCACCTACATTACTACACTTCAGATTATGGCAGACACTAATAGCATGGGACTATCGTCCTCTTCACAATTAGTTTCAAGTACATAGAACAGTTCTTCCATCTAAGGGAATCTTTCAACAGAAACCTTAGTACTAACATAGGCAGTTTACAAGCCAAAAATTCAAGATCATGGGTCTTCTGTTTTCACTAGAGACGGGAAGAGATTGTGCACTGAAAAGAAGTCCTAGAGCAACACTGTTCATAATAGTTTTCAACCCTCTCCAAAATAACCATCTTTGTTTGATACAGGCCCCTAACAAGTCTGATTCATCAAGAATTTCCCTCCCCCTGAAGTATTTAGCTGAAGAAGCTGGAAGATGCAAAGAGTGACAGACAGGCAGCAGTGTGAGGCCACAGGAGAGACATATAAGATAACAGTCCATCCGTCACTGAAGAAGAGTTTTGATTGCCTGGTTGTCAGTGGCTTCAAAGGCAGTTAGTCCATCTGGTCCTTTCACAGTCTTATCAGCACCCTGTAAAGACAATGAAAAGTACTGTGAATTCAAAAAGGTAGGCTGTATTAGTATCAAGTGCATCACACCACTTACCTTGAGTATACTGATTACATCACAGTTTTTTAGTCCAGTTTTCACATAGAAATTAAATGGGCCACATTTAACTACATAGCACACAGCTAGCATTCAAACCTAATAACTGGAAAAAAAAGGTCAAGTAACTTTCATCGAACAGCAAGCTACAAGATCAAGAAGTTACCAATTGATCTAGGATAAAACCAGAGGACTTCTGTTTATTCCCTGCTATTACTACTTACCCAAATACAAAAATTTAGTCTTGTACTTCCATGAAATCTATGGCACAACAAGCTTTTTCACGTGCCAAAATGAAGAGTAAGCTCTAGAAGAGTTTACTTAGATAGTAACATTTTCTTTCTACATCATAAAAGATTACACCCATCTAGTATCACACTTATACTGTGGAAGGAAAATAAAAAGTCTTATTGCTACTTGAAGAAAATATCATTCAAAAGCCAAAAGTGAGCAAGCTTTTAAAATATTGTATGCCTATCTTAAAAACAACAAAAAACATAGAAAGATGCAACAGTTTACTTACAGATCTATCAATACTTCATAGAGGTTAACAGAAATGTGCCAAGTGGGCAGTAGGAAAACAGTAAGCACAGAAGCAGACAGTACCAGAAATATAGAAGGCAAACAAGAAAAACAAAAGGAAAGAGTCAGGTTTGTTTTGAGCACTGTTTAGTCATATACATAAAAATGGAAATCCAAACTAAATTGTAAAAGAGTAGTTAAGTTAATGACTAAAAGTTACTAGAGAATAAAGAACTACAAGAGACCAAGAAAGAGATGTTCCTGAAAATAAGTGAAGATTCCAAAGCATTTCCTCATGAAAGATATGCATTCTTGCATTAGTTCAGTCAATTAACAGGAAGAACACTGCATACAGGCGCACTTTGGCAAGAATGTGTGTTGCCAAGTTCTGTCCTCAGTTTCATGTATTACCTGTTCATGGAATAAGTACAAATCTCACCTCCTGTACGTTACATGGAAGAAAATGGACAAACTGATCATAAAGGACATCCCACAGTTCTCTGAGAACACACCAGACCTAGAAATTCAAGAGCTTCTTTACTTAAAGAATCACAGAATGGCTTGGGTTGGAAGGGACTGTAAAGATCATCTGGTGCTAACTCTCATTCTGTGGGCAAGGCTGCTACCCACCAGATAAGGCTGCCAAAGGTCCTATCCAATCTGGCCTTGAACACCTCTACAGATGGGGCATTCACAATTTCTCTGGGCAGTCTGTGCCAGTGCCTCATGATCTTCTGAGCAAAAAAATTTCCACTTAACAGCTATGCTTACTCTTCTCTCTTTTAGTTTAAGGCTATTCCCCCTTCTCTTATCACCACTGTACTGGGTTAACAGTATCCCCCTTGATTAAAAGCTCCCTTCAAGCACTGGAAGGCTGCAATGAGATCTTCCCAGAGCCTTATCTTGTCTAAGCTAAACAAACCCAACTCCCTCAAGCTTCCTTCATAAGAGAGGTACTCCAGTGCTCTGATAATCTTTGTGGCCCTTTTCTGGACCTGTTCAGCAGCTCCACATTCTTCTTGTACTGAAGGCCCCAGGCCTGGATGCAGTACTCCTCGCAAGGGCAGAGTATAGGGAGATAATCACCTCTCACACCCTGCTATCCTTTCTTCTTTTGACACAGCCCAAGATAAAGCTGGTCTTTCAGGCTGCAAGCACACAGAGCTTGTTCATGTCCAGCTTTTCATCCACCAGAACTGCAAAGTACTTCTGCACAGGGCTGCTTTCAACAGGTTTTTCCCCCAGTCTGTAGACATATCTGAAATTATCCTGACCTACATTGAACACTTGGCCTTGTTGAACCTCATTAGGTTCACTTCAAGGAATTCTAGATACCTCTAGATGGCATCTCTATGCCATCTATGCAGTAAGTGACCCATCCTTCACCTTGAATTATAAGACTGTTTTACTGTCTTATATAACGTAGGTTGCTTCGCAAGTAATGCCTCCTATTTATTCCCATGGAAACTACAATAGCTACAAAGAGCACAATATCACTTTAGACCAAATTCTAAGCTACAAAATATTCTTTTTTAATATAGTCATCACCACTAGCTATGCATTAGCCAGAGATGAAGAACCAGTGACAAAGAGCCTGCAAGCTGCACTTGTACAAATTCGTACTAGTGCAAGTTATCTGCTGTAGCCACTGCTGAAACACACCACTCACTGTGGTCACATCTACTGTTTAGTTCAGCAAGCATTAATGAATGCAAATATGACACACCTTTGTTTCGTATACACTTCCATGTCAGAGATCACTCTGACAGGCTGCCCTTCTGCTTCTATCTGTCACATCACAACAAAGTTTAATGGAATATTGGTGGGAAGGTGCAACCTCTACTGCCATGCCGTCAATCACCACCTTTGACAATGTGGGCCAACATAATTAAATAGGAGACATTAGTTTCAGAGTGGTCATCATGTATTTGTACTTCAGAGAAGTTACAGAAACACAAAGCTTGAAGTTTTTAAAACATCTTTACTGAATGTAGGATGGGAGGGCCACAACTACTTAAGGAGGACATCGCTTAATAAAGTCAGTGTTCTTAAGTTAGGAGAATGGCCCCAAAGCTAAGCAGAAAGATTCCTGCCTGCTTTCAATAGGAGAAGGAAATAATAAAGTTCAGGTCATGAGAACTTTAATTTTCAGAAGCACAGCACTGCCAGGAAGCAAATTTAATTAAAAGTTCATAAAAGATTCCACAGTATTCTCTACTTCCCTGAAGTAAAAAAGGTATTAATCTCTTACATTATGTTCTTTTTCTGTATATATATATATATATATATACACATACACACACACACACACACACTAAAAACTGTTTGGCAGGATAATAACAAACAAGAATGTTTGCACTCTTATAATACCAAGTAATAAAAACAGGTTGCAGGGAGCACAATAGTTACTAAGGTATATCTGCAGCTCAGAAAAAAAAAAAAGGCAGATAGTCAACACAGAGCTGTTACTAAATTCACTGGAACTGGAAATACTCTGATGAAGCAAGCCAGTAGAAGGCTGATTTACACAGCAAGGAGTGAACTTCCAGAATCACATTCCAGATGAAGTTATGGAGGCAAATGGCAGCTGGTTGAAAAAGGATGTGGATAAATTCCTGGACAATAAATTTCTGAACACATTCTAATGTGAGTAGACTTGCAAACTTCTGTATAGATGTGAGCCTCTAAAATCCCTAATACAGCAGAGGAATAAATGAGCCAAGGTAATAAAATCTACAGTTTTTCTTCAAAGACATCCATTCTGCCATTCTCAGAGGAGAAAGAAGGTGCTAAATAAAAAAAATCCCATTGAATTAGGTAACATGTTTTTAGTAGTAAGCAGAGATCAAGTTGCTAGATATGCTACAAAAACATTAGAAGCATTCTGTTATAAGAACTTCGCCACAAATTGCTTCTTTAGAAGCATTCAAACTGATTGTCCATTGTAATCATGCTGGCTTCTCCTGCAATACACTCAAGAAAAAAATCTTTTCACATGAGAAATGTGCATGAAGAACACGAAACAATTTGAATTTTATTTGTAATGCAGAAAAACTTAAGTACCTCTGCTATCTCTTCAAAAATTAAAAGGAAACTGAAGAGACTGAAGTTACTTCCTTAGCTAATAGTACTCATTAATTTTTATTTTGTTTTGTAGAAGACATTCACCTTTCCCTTGTAATGTGAGCTGTACACACATCTGGTATTTGAGGCAATTCATTTCCATATTTGTCAAAAGCTACTGAGAATTCATTTCCTCAGTAAGAGTAGAATATCTTCAAACAGTATGTTACTTAACATTAATAACAGTGAAAAGGCAGAAGTGAAAGAACTGAACATGAGATATGACAGTTCTGCCCTTCTTTAAAAGTACTGTATGCTGCAAACCACTTCATTGTTTAAAATGACCACAGATATTTTAAAATGTCTCAGCCCCGGAAGAAATACTGTAAAATTGATAAAAATAATTACTGTTAAGGTAGTAGTAAGACAGGAGGCCCTATCTTTGAACTTTAAATGCAAAGTGCTCTTTAGACTAAAGCTAACTACATTCACACTCTTTTCTTCTAATATACCGTAATACATTTTCAGCAAACTGCAACCAGCATTTTGTTTTAAACAATGCAAGTCAAACCGTTTACACAAAATAACCACATCTAGGTTATATCTGATTTCATACACAAAAAAATGTCTGAACTTGAGTATCACCATCAACTATGGCAGCATGTAAAGCCACAGTTTGAAGTAACTTAAATCATAAAACCATAACTTGTTTTTGCAGTGTTTCACAAATAGAAGAAAATACTAAACAAATAAAACATGCGGAGTTAAATACATGCAACCAACATAGTAAGTAAAAACTTGAAGAAAAACAAACAGCTGTAATAATTACTGCTTCAACTTGTTGGAGTACTCATTTGTAATCACTAATTAATATGAAATATTTCAAATACTTTCTATACAACCTAGTAGGAAATTCCATCGAATGGTTCTTCTTCATAGCACTTCACTGTTTTTGATGAATATTCTTACCTTCCACGGTCAAATCAAATGTTACAGGGTTAATCAGCCTTTCACAGAACATTACTATTTAAACGCTTGCAGAGAATCTAAGTAATTTTGAGCTAAATCCTTTGATTTACACAGCTGTTATTATCCTTCCAAAGACAGAAATCTGAATTTTCGTTCTTCAGTAATCCTGCAATTTCTGAAGTCACCATATCTACAGGGTTTACACTGCAAGGTCCTGTTAATGGGAGAGAGAGTACAGTGTATACAGTGCCCAACAACTGGCCCATGTCAGACGGGCCAGCTACAGATGGCTCCAAATGAGACCCACTGCTGCCAGAGCTGAGCCACAAGCAATGCTGGGTGTGCCTCTGGGAGAGCAGATTGAAGAAAAACTGCTGCATGACAGTAGCTGGGAGAGAGAAGTGAGAGAAAGAGCCTTCCAGTCAGCAAGGACAATACAGAACTAGGGTAGGAGGTGTTCCAGGTACACAGCAGAAGTTCCTTGCAGCCCAGGAGAGGCCCATGAAGGAGCAGGCTGTCCTTTGCAGCCCACGGGCACCACATGGAACAGATCTCCACATGCAGCCATGGAGGAGGCCCACAGTGCAGCAAAGGACATGGCCTGAAGGAGCCACAGCCTATGGAGAACTCCCACAAGAGCAATCCTAGACCAGAGCTGCAGCCCATGGAGAAGAGCCCCACAGTGAAACAAAAGGTCCAGGGGAGCTGCCACCCATGGGGATCTATGCTGGAACACTTCCTAAAGGATAGGCCCTGCAGCACAGAGCAGCACTGGTACAGTGCTTGGAAAGCTGCAACCTGTGGAAAGCCCATGGAGGATCAGTTTGAGAAAGACAGAATCCTGTGGGAGGGACCTCATGAGGAGCAGGGGCAGAGAGTAATCACGAAAGAGCTGTAGAGATGAAGTGTTATGAACTGATCGTAGCCTTCATTGTCCGTTCCCCTGTGCCCTTGTGAGGAAGAGGGCAGAAAAGGGTGGATAGCAGGTAAAGTTTGCTTTCTGTTCTCACTGCTCATCTGTTACCAATACACAATAAAAGACATTCATCTTCCTCCTGCCAAGTCTGTTTTGCCCACAGCAATCATTTGTGAGCAGTCTCCCACTCCTAATATGAACCAATGACTTTTTTTCCCCATCTTATTTTCTCCCCCGTCCTTCTGAGGAAGCGGAGTGAAGTGGCACAGTGGAGCTCAGCTACGTACTGGTGTGAAACTATCACAAGGTATTATAACACGCACAAGATTAAGGAAGAAACTCTACGTTGCAGTTTTCACAGTGTTCAAATTTTAGTACATAGCCAAATACCACGGGATCTGCAGGTAGTTTGGAAAATGTTAGCTGTGTCATAATTTGAAGTTGTGGTTGACACAAAACAATTTAATGCATTCATAAGAAGAAGGAAGGAAGAGGAAGGAAGTAAGGTCTAGGAAATTTAGATCTATATAAAAGTAATCAGTTCAATTTCCCTGAAAATGCATTAGAGGAGAGGTAGCATAACATGGTATATGCTGTTCTAGCAAGCATAATATTCTAGACTTCATTATCCCTACCAGTGAAATTCCTTCTCACTAAGCGTGCAGCAATAGCTACTTTTTCAATAACCTATTTCACTTCACTTCTCACCTCCTTAAAGTCTCATTCCGCCGACAATTATAGCTGAATATTATTTTCTATGTAAAGGTCAAAACCTTGTTATTAAACAAAATCACTGTGCATTTGGATTGTTACTGCCCCCTATTTCTTCATAAACATTTTCAGTATTTAGTGAAAATATTTTCCCAATAGATATTCAAGAATAATCATGAAGTGCAGCAAGGGAGACAATGAAACCATTCGTGCCTTTGGAAGTGATGATAAAAGACAAACCTGGGCATAAAATATACTGAAGAGCCAGCTAGAGAGATTATAGCTTAATTCTCACATCTATTCCTTTTTTCTTATTCTCAAGTTTCATCTGAAACTCATCCATCCTCTACAAAAAAACCCAAACCATTACCACAACAGAGGCAAGAAAGTAAGCAAGCAGTACATAGCAATAAGCAAGTATCTGCCCTTTACAAGAGAGCAACACAGACACTAGGTGAGCTGTAAAACAGACAAACTGAGTTCTAATTGTACACCTACAAAAACTACAAATAAACCTAGGAGACAGCTCTCTGGAACAGGTATGTCACAGTGGAAGAGCACTGAAAAATGTCCTAAGGCAACAACAGAAGTGAAACTGAAATTAGTTCTGTTCCACGTTGAGTTGGCATCAGTGTTTCTCCAATTCCATTAACTAACACAAGGAACTAAATTTACAATACAACTTGAATTTGAAGACCTCAATCGGCAGGACTCTGGCTACAGAAAAATATCTTGCAATAGGGACAAGCGACAGGTACTGTCATTGTCAGTGACATACGTATGCCGTACAATGCCAGGGCTGTTGCAAGGAAACAGCTAAAACATGCAGGGAATAGCATTAAATGACTGAACAGAATCCCCTGTTCTCCTGGCATTGGCTTAGCTGTAACATGGGACTGCCTCATGGATACCAGTATTCAGACTAACAAAGCACTTCAAAATAGAAATGGTAAGAAATACAACGTGTGATAAAGGCATTCCTTTATATTATTGACATTGATGCACTAGCAAAGATTTTTATTACACTTTTTCTTTAAATTAACCCAAAACTTACCCTGAAGGCCTGTATTTCCCATTTCAGTACAAGATACAATCAAACAGAGCCAGATGGACACTGATGTAAATTCAATTTAGTACAAAACCATACACTAAAATAATGTAGAAATCCTGAAAGTAACTCACTGACACTCTAAGCATTACAGCCACAGCAACTATTAATCAACAAGAAAAAGCAGCCATGTGGGAACATTAGCTATTAACTTGATTAACATTTTAAAAGCAGAGGTCAGTAATATACTGTATCTGCTAACTCCATATAAATAATTTAAATTTTATGAGTTGAAAACCTGCACCTCTGGAAGTTCTCTCATAATACATTCCCTTGAATAGCATTCAGTACATTTCAATAGCATTCTGAGCATTAGGCAGAAAAGCAACGTCTAGTGATTCAATTCATTAGCAGTTCACTGCTTGGAGTAACTGTACCAAACATTTGTAAAATTACAACAAGCTGTAAGATGGAAATCATGTAAAAAAATAGATAGAAAATTAAACATTTGACCATCGGAATCTGAGGCAGAGAATATTTAGTAGCTTTGAATTGCATTCTTTCCAGTTTGAAGAACAAAGTATTTACACAGAATGTGCACTGTCCTTTAATATATTAAGATTCTTCTGGTTATGTATCATGTGGGAACTTTGTTGCAAAGGACTACTTTCGAAGGGAGCCTTCACTACACACGAGAATATGAAGCCTTCTAAGCTAGCAATAAGACTAACATCGTGAAACAAGGTAACAAAACGATATGAAAATTTACTAGTCTTCTTATGAACAAACTAAGCTTCCAGAACTGAGGGTTATATCAAAAATGCTGTTGAATCAGACAAGAAGACATGAGGACAAGAGTCTGTACTTACATGCCTCAGCTCTGAATAGAGCAGACGCTCAGAAGGGAAACAAAGTTCTGTTCTCTTAAATGGTTAGATGATATACATTGTAGCAGATTAAACACAGTTTCATGAATGCCATGAAGACAAATACTGAAAAATGTTAGAATTGTAATCTAGTTATAAAACCCTTTTTTTCCTCTATATACGTTAAGTTACTTTAATCTGAATTCACAGATCAGTCCTCACAACAAATCTGAATCCTAAATTAAAAGTCACAGCATTTCTTTACAGAAAGATAAATTAACATTAGACAGGGTTAGAGATGCAAAGAAAAGAAAGATGACCCGCACATAGCATCAAGGCAGCAAAGAGGAACCATTTTACCACAGAAGATTACATTATGCGTAGCAAGGAATCTATAATCCTTTGGTTGATTGATTCAGGTATGTTCACATACTGAAAACACAATTTTAACCTCCTGTTTTCAAAGGAAGTGAGGCATAACAAGAAGGGGAATGTATGAACAGAGACAGAACATTTCTACAATTAACTACTGCTTTGTAAAGTAGATCACCTTTGTAAAACGAATCAAAAGGAGACTAGAAACAGATTAATACTACTCTGTTCTGGATGAAATTTACAAGCTCTATAGCAGAAAGAATTTGCTGCTTTCCTACTTTTACTTTTTCAACCCAGATGGGTTTTCATCCGCCTCACAGAAACGGAGGGAAAACACTTCTCTGCACAACTTCATTGGAGACTCCATCATATGAGACACCTAAGCAGCTGCCAGAGCTAAATCCCACTCCTCTGTCTTCTGAACAAATACACTTGTGTTCTTGCCTGTTGTGCTCTCAGCTCTCTCTCTCTTCTCAGCTAGAGCTCACAGCATTTTTAGTGGTTGCTATCCCTCTTGCTCCACTGCAAAAGTCACAGAACTTTCTCTTTCAACTAACTTTTCCATTACAAGAGTACCTTCTCTTTCAGCAACGTAAACAGCATTTGTTTGACACTCCAAACCTAGCTGAAGCAGTGTAATCTTACTAAAAAAAAAATATCACAGTAACATGCTCTGTGAATGGGTAACTTTTTCCTAAACATTTGTATCTCACCTTTGACAGAAGCAATTTCACACAGGAAACATGGCCCTCATAGACTGCTGATAGGAGTGGTGTAATATTGTGTTTGTCTGGAGCCTGTAAATTGAGACACAGTTATTTGAAGAACTATTTCACACAGCATTTTTTGCTTAATTTTTTAGTTTTGTCTTGCCAACAGTAAAATGAAGTTAAAGATTCAAAAATATTTCCCAGAAATGCATTCCTTGAGATATTTTTACTCCTTTTTTAAAAATAAAAGTCGTGGCAAAGTCATGACATAAAAGCAGTTAGGGAACAGTAAGATTTTTCCTCCTTAAGTCTGCTTAGTATCCAAAAGTTCATGTTCATATTTGTTTTGTTTTTTGTTGTTTTTTTTTTCAAATGACAGAAATTGCAATGTTTCATATGAGAAGTTTTGTCAGTTTAAAAACAGCACCCTTAATTCTCCCATTTCTCAGACAATCTGGTTTCAGAAAGCTGCTTTGGCCCGAAATGTTCTCCAGGCTTTCACCTCTCTAAACTATGGTTAGATAAGGAAAGGATAAGAAAAGGAGCAAATGAAACATCCTTATTTTTCCTCCATTTTATGCTGAACTAGGAGTACTCCCAAGGAAATTCTTATCTTTCCAGGCAACCAAAAAATGTTTGAGACATTCAGTAGATGTCTCAAACGTACATTTTCATATGATGTACATTAGATAAATATACATTAATTTTCATATAGGTGTTCTAAAGCATAGGATTTGAAATGTATGGTTAAAGTATTTAGAAATTTCATGTAATGGAGGGCTATATCATTCTGAAGAGCCATACAGCTCACACAAATCTTTTAATGACACAAAGCTGTGCAGGTGAAGCCACAGCAAAGTTTCACAAAGAAAGAATGTCTCAAACAGATCAATAAAATATGAAGAGAGAAGTACACCAATTTAAACAGAGTTGGTCCTGCCCTGGTCAAGGATATATTATAATATTGGAAGAGACTCCAGAAGACAAATTCATTAAGTATTTAATACCATCTTCATTTAGATGCAATTGCCAGTCTATCTTCCTAATAACTGTCAAATTAAAATTAATTTTTATAGATAGTTTTTCTTATGTGTGTCCAAAAGTGTTAGAACATTTATTAAATGCAATTTTAAGCTTCTAAACTTTAGGAGACCACTTCTCAAACATTCTTAAGCGCATCAAGTTGCTTGTTTCATCTTACTCTTCCAGTAATCAATTAACCACTTATCTCTTACATGAGGGGAAAAAAAACCAACACAGATGATTATAAATTTTGATGTACATACATTAATATCAGCTCCTTTCAATAGCAGAAATTCCAGTATCTCAAGCTGCCCACAGTCTGCTGCATAGTGAAGAGGCTTCCTCCCACCTTCAAGTGTCCGGTTGACATCTTCACCCTTGAATGTAAACAACAATAAGTGAAATTAAGAGTTATTACACCAAAAAGAGTTTGAAAAGAAAAATAAATCCAACAACTTTTAATATGCTGAAGAGTGTTCCATCCAAAAATTTAAGGCATTGCCTAGCAAAAGTAAAAATTAAGTTGCTTGATTTCCTTTCCTTCTTCATTTGCACACTTAAGAGTGTGACAGCTTCAGCTCCTTCTTCCACATTGCATCACAGGTTAGTGAGTGCCCAAATGCACTATGTAACTTGACAAAAAAAAAAAAAAGAGTATGGAAGAAATGCTGATGTTCATTTGCTTTGCTTTTCATACCCCTAACTGGGATCTTAATTATCTGGCTACTCTAAGTTACTTTCCCTGCTTTTTACTCATTGAGGTTCTGCACACAGAGAAGTCTCATGCATAGAAATAAGCATCACAACTACTAGGAAGTGAGTACAGACCATCCATAATCCAAAACCCAATTGTAATGCTGTAACGGAATGGAAAGTACCACGATAATAGTGGGGTGGCAAAGTCTTTGGCTACAGCAAATAAGAATGAGCCCAAATGCAGCAGCTATAGACGCAGGAACGAAGGAAAAAGCCTCAGGTGGGCAGGGATCTCTAGCAAGATACCCTTGCCTCCACTGCCAACCCTTAAATGAGGTCTGTGAAGGGGTAGATCCTGGCTCTACCCCTTCCGGTCTCTGAGCACTGCATGCACCCGAGCTCTCCTGAGCTGGCCCTGCCTTCCCACCAGGTGCTCAATCACTGGTTCAGGCCACGACTCAGCATTTCCACTACACCAATTAAAAAACTTTCCATCCTGTTTTCTAAGTAGCATTGCATCTTCCAATTCCATAATATTAAACAGAGGTCTGAAGACAGCCAACCAACTCAGGACAAAGGAAGTTACATTCTAACGCCACTCATACTTGTGGATTCAGACATCTCTTATAGCCTAAGAGAAATTTAATTTACTGAGTGCCTATTCAGCTTTGTTTCTTCACCTCCGGTTGTGCAACTAAAGATAAACTGATTTGCTGCACTTCAGTGACAAAGAGTTACTAAATACCAAATACTGGCAGGCTACATGGTAACTAACTTCTTGTTCATCTGTGCAAGTGAGCTTAGTATTTTAAGTTGCAGCTAAATTTAGCGCCTTACCTCAAGTTTTCTGCCTCCACAGAAAAACAATCAAAGAATTTCAGCTGCAGCACAAACTCGCAGTTCTCTGTAGAACCTCTGAAATACTCTCACTATTGTTTCAAATTTCTTCAAGTTCAAATAATAGAGTGAACTGCATTTTCCAGACAGCAGCTCTCTTCTGAGAGTAGAAGGGCAGGCTGTCAGAAAGAAATCTTATTCTGTATTTGATGCTCTACGTTGTCACAGTTCTATATTGGAGGCTAGGCAATTCCCTTCTCCTTTCCAATAGGCTATCTGACTCTTTCCATAATAAGCTCCCCTAAAAGTCAAAGCAAATTTTTAACTTCTAGTGTTTAACTAGAATACTGTAAGTTTTCTGGTCTCAGAAATCAGGACTTTGTTCTTACACTACTGAATGTTCCGGCTTCAAAGCAGTAAGACGGAAAAACCTACAGGTTTTTACCAACCAACAGATTATAAAGAGTGTTGAACATCAGAAAAAAGTGTTACTATTATGTATGTTCTTCAGAACAGCAATGTGTTGTACCTCTAAACAGTCCACCAGAGCTTCAGCTATGGATACTCAACACTGTACACTACTATGTGAAATCCCAGTAAGACCAATTCCAACTCAGTGACAAATTACTTGCTAAATAGTGTTATCAGCTCCACAAGTCTTGTGACGCAACTCCTCCCTTACTTTGCTAAACTGCAGGACAAATTACTGGCAAGAGAATGTTAACAACTGTGTTCCAATAAATAAAAAAGAAATCATTCAGGTCACAATACACTAACAGCATACAAAGAGTCACATCAGCCTGAAAGGCACATAAGCTAAGTATGCTGCTTCCTTAACTAGTAAATTAAATTTCTCTCATTCTTATTTGCATCTCACCACTTCCTGTCAATTTTAAAACAACTGGCATTTGAATAGCACAGGATGTTTGCAGATACTCCTAAAACACCTGTAACATCTGTCACATGCACAGACAGTTAATAAGGGGATAAGGGAGAAGGACAAACAAGCTCTAACTCTGGAGACAATACAAAGTAAAGCAACAAAGTTCACATTCAAGAGAATTCTTTGTAGTACAAAGTCATGTTTTAAAATTACAACAGTTCAAAGCTCATCTTTTTTAAGCTGATAAATATTTGGCTTCTTGACTTACACTAAAGTATATTTTTCTTCTGAAATAATATACAACAGATCCTTCTGCTCTCTCCTACACTTAGTTACATGAAAAAATCCTGCTGGACAATGAACTTCAATGTCATCCAAGCAGCAAGTTTCCTAAGCTGCCCTTACAGATGATTAAAGCTTGTTTACAGACACTACAAAGATGTCCCAAAATGCGACCACATAGACTTGAACAATAGCACTGAGGAAGTATATCAGCAGCATTCAAACTCAAACTATAGCACTAAAATA
>JAOWBP010050544.1:0-14903 GCA_028571105.1 Tragopan temminckii
ACAGGATGACTTTTTTCTCCTCTGGAGAGAAAATCTGAATTTGAAGAAACAGATTAAAGTCATTCCCCATAGAACATCTGCATAAAACACCTCTGAGGGTGGAGTAAAGAAAAAATTGCCTCAGCAGGTTAGAACGTGAAGACAACAGCATGATTCTGTGATGTTTGAGGTAGCCTGTGGGAACGACAGCAGAAATCGAGGTGACCAAAGCGCATAGCATGTATTTAACAACAAGGAAGCATACTGGAGAGGAGCATGTGACAAGCTTTAGGAAGAATCTCTGAAACAAGCAGAATTAGCCCTTCTGTCCTCATGGCGAGTGTTGCTGAAAGGATGGTACTGGTTTTCCCAGTCCAGCAGAGATCATGCAAAGGGAGATACATTCCTAACTAGTGATGTGAACCAGTGGGAACAGGAGGCACAGAGTAGCCCTAGGTGTGTCAGTGACTCCAAACAGTGCAGGTAGGAAATGGTGGCATAGATATTGAAAAATGCAGGAAATAGCTGAAGAAAAGGTGATAATAAGGAACCCATCTTAAGCTGTGAGCCAGTGAGATTCCTCCTGACTCATGAAGGATGGTCAACAGTACTGTGAAAATAGTTGTTTCCTTGAAGTGCTTCTGCTGAGAATTTCTGAAGAAGCTTTTCAGAAGGGTTTCTCTGAAGATGGAAACAGCATTTCTCCCCTTTGTCTTTGTGCTGGGACTTCTTCTAGACTGCTGGAAGTTAGTTTTGTGCTCCTGTCTAAGAGCCAAGGCTCTTTGTCGTTGTATCCCCTGTGATTGTTTCCCAGACAGAGTTTGCTCAACTTCCTGTGTGATTTCAGTTAGCTCTGCTACTGTTTTTGTCCAATTGTTTCTTTCATTACAGCTTCTGCAAGAGCAAAGGTTTAATTGTAGAGATAGGAAATAAGTTTTATGGCTGTATCCATTCTCAGTTTTTACTGCAATAAAGGGAACCTTTTAGACATAGTAAAACACATTTCAGATGAGTTCTGAAAAGCTACAGTGTATGTGATCCCTGTGTGCTCCACCTCTAAGTCATTCTGTGCTCTCGTGTTATAGAATATGAAACAGGTTGGTGTTCAGTAATTTGCTGAGTTGCTTCTCTCTGAAATTAGCTGTACATTAGTTTGACCTGCAGAGGCAATCCTCATTCTCAGTGAGTTGGATCACAGCCAACACGAAAGCAGCAAAGTCAGAATCACTTGTTCGGAAAAGTCCCTCATTTTTTAAGGTTATTTTTAGGCAATTGTTGAAGTCTCCTGCTCTGGCACAGAGTATTTTCTGCATTTCAGTGAGTTAGATAACATCTCCCATTTTGAAAAGTTCATCTTAACAAGCTTCTTGGCAGATATTTTAGAGATCTTAAGTTTAGAGTTTAAAAAAAGAATATTGCTAGGCTTGCTTCCTGATTCTACAGACTTCCTTGCCATTCTTGTTTTAATGATGCATTACAATGAAATTAGCTTTTGGAATAACTTACACGAGAGATGGTAATAGAATAATAATTATCTGTTGGTACAAACCTAGTTGTGGTGGTAAGTTTTCTTTTAGGTGTAATTCTTTTTTTTTCTTCTTTTTTTAAGGATTAGGGAAAGAGTAATTCCATATTTTCATTTTCTGTTGGCTTTTTAAAAAATTTTTGTTTTCATACATAGCTTTATGTTTAGAACACAAGAGATGTGGAGGATTGAATGAAGTTTTTAAAAAATAACCAGTGTTATTTTTACGCAAGTTTTTTAACATAACCTAAAAATATGGAATACTAGCTGAGGCAGAAGGCCTCAGAGACTACTTGCTTGCCTGTTGATACCAGTGTGAGATAGCTCTCCACAGTTTTTTTCAAACATTTTCCAGCTCTTCTGCTCTTCCATTTGAAATAGTAGAAGTTCAAATAATGCAAATTCAAAGATGTCTCTTGGGAGATTGTTCAAGTTGAAAAAAATCATCACAGTTGGAAGAAGATCACTGTACATGACCCACTTTTATTCTTCTCAAAATGCATTTTCTGATTGGGTCCATGTCATTTACCCAGATTGTGCAAATCAACAGTGTACCTTGTGAGTGTACACATCTTGTGAGTAGCATGGCATTTGGGAGACAGGCACACGAAGCAGGGTCTTAATGTTTTTCTTTGCCTTGGGCTTTTGTGTTCTATTGTGTTGGTGTTTGTTTGTTTGTTTTTATTTCCCCCAGTACATTGGTCTTGGCTTAGTATTCAGTTTCTCAGAACTGGGTGGATTTTTTCACATGGTGCCTTACCTGAGCTGCACAGATAAGATGTGTCACTATCTTGACTCCCTAACAAGATGCTTCCTACAAAGTGTTGAAGATGCTGCTTCAGTTCTCTATGCTATTTTCAGGGTGCTCTTATGTGCTTACTCAGTATTTGTGTAGTATTCTTCTTTGTTAATTTACGAGGCCTTCTCTCAAATTCACTTTAACTTCCAAACCAACTTTGCAGATCTTTTGTATTATTTCTCATCAAACTGATTCTTTGAGCACCACCCAGCTTACTCATGTTTGCAGATGTCATTACTTCATTTTTAGTTCCCTGTCCTAAGCACTGAGTAAGTTAGGTAAGTAGTGGACTGATCAGTTAATACCTCTGTACAGCTTTGTACCTTCTTTGTTAGCAGTATTGTGGCATTGTTTGTGTGCAAGTACAAGTTAGGTACATTTGAAATGAAATATTAATGAGACGTTATCAAAATTTCTACTTAAATTGAACATATTTTACTTACTGTGGCTGCAAAGTCTAGGGCTTACTTGTTTTGTTTTGATATTGCTTTAATAAAGCAGTGGTGGCAGAATGGAAGTGAAGCTTCTTTTTGCTGTAGCCTTGTTCCATTTGTATCCTGATACGTCAGAAAACTTTTTCAGAATTACTTCAGAATTTTTTTTCCTCTTACCAGCTGGCGATATTGGTGAAACTGTTTAGCTAATACAGAAAAACTAGTGAGTTTCCACTGACTGTGGCTAGTACTCTTCATCTGCTATGTACTACACTCATTAAGGCTATGTCCCCAGCTCACGGCCTCTTGCTGCAGTAAAGGTGAGTGGACCCAGTGGAGAACTACCAAGCTGATGGAGGTCTGTAGCACTTTCCTTGGTCTTGTTCAATCTGGGGAAAGAATGGCTTCAGACTGACGTAACAGAAGCAGCCTGTGACTGCAGGGGGGTTATTGTGAGGGTGGACTCCAGAGATGTTTGGAGGGAAGGTGTATAGACAACAGGCAGAAATTGAAATGAGATGTGACTGAATAGATGGATTTTTTTTTTTTTTTTTCTTTTTTCTCTGTGGTAGCAGTAGAGCAGGGCAGCTGATTTCACAGAGTTTGTGCAGTCTCCATCAATGAAGGTTTTCAAGACCCAGCTGTACAAATGCTCCTTGACAACCTTGACTCCACGGTGGGGCAGAAGGTTGGACTAGAGATCTGCAGTCTAACCTGAATGATCCTACAGTTCTGTACTAGCCATATATCACTGCTGATCTTTCAGACTATTCATGCCATAGTTTTCCTGTCTAAATAAAAGTACACTGACTTAACTCTAGTTTGATAGATCCTTTAAAATCCAGACATGTATCTTCTGTACACTGGGAGATATATGTTTCATGCTGAGAAGTGCTTTCTAAAAAATTAATTTATTTTTATTTTAAAATGAGAGTAAGAATTCTGTTTGCCAGCTGATTTTGTATTTCCACAATGTCTGAAAACAAAGCATATTACTGTGATTATTTTATAATAGAAAATAGGGTGTACTGAAACAACTGCAGGGCTTGCGTGAAAAGTGACTAAGTTGGAATTAACATAAACTACATCTATTATTTCAGTTCTCATCTGAGGTCCTGCTTTCATAACTATAAATAATGTACAGCCCCTTTTACATACTCTGAATGCTATTGCTCACTGTAATTAGTCTGTATCTTAGTTCTGATTTAGTTTTACTTTTTCCTCTGCTGCTCTACTGAAGTATTTTAAGGTGTAAAATGATCATTTGTTAAGTCTTTTGGTTGGTTTGTTTCTGGTACAAGGAAGCTGCAGAAAGTCTTTTTTCTCCAGCGCAGACAGGTTTAAATATCTTTACAGTACTTACTAGACTGTTTCCAAAAAGGCGTTATCAAATTTCAAGGTCTATAGTAGAAAAAATCTAATTTCCATAGTCAGTGTAAAAAAAATTAAAAGCTTTTCTTTCGTTCTCTTCTTGTTTTTGCTTTGGATGAATACACTTACTGGTGCATTTGTGATTTTGTTGCTTTTCTCTTTACTACTCCAGGACAGTCTTATTTGAACTTTCCTAATCTGAAAATCTGTTATTTGTTACCAAAAAACTGGCAATGCTGTCTCTCTTTTCATTTGGCCAAGGGAAAAAAAAAAGAGTATTGACTTGAGATTTTTATCATTTTGTAAGAACTAACCATTGCTACATCAGTACTGTAGTGCATAATTCATGCACAGTAGAGTAAGATAGTAAGCAAAGTTAGCACTATGTTGTACTTGCCAAAATAAATTTGTGAAATACATGGGGAGGTCAAGATGGTTGAATAATTAGAGCAGCAGTCTGGGAAATTAAACACCTGGCTTCTTGTGCCAGGTCTGCCATTCCCTATCTGATGCTTGTGAAAGAAAATCACTGTCATTTATTCCTGTCTTTGGAGAGAAATACCATTACTCATTCCTATGTAGTAATTACTTAGAAATGGTTAGAAGTATTTCTCACTCAAAGATTTTAAAATATAATTAACTTCATTTTCTGTTGTAGTCTACAAGGTCCAAAGATGGTTAGCACGTGGATCGTGTATGGTATTTGCAGGCTCTAATTCATAAAAGTGAGCTTCTCAACGCCTTACTTGAATGTGATCCAGCAGATTCTGGATGTAGTGCTATTGCCAGTGTTATTTGAGAGGTCATACCAGATGGCTAGGCCTCCAAGACTGTGAAGTTGTCTGCTTGTTGTCAGTTTTGGAGGTGGAGTGGAGTTTTTTGTTCTTTTTTTTTTTTTTAATGTAACTTGAGCTAAATGTAATATATCATGAGCTAAATGCTACAGTGCTCTTTTGGGGGTTATCTGCATATCTGAGAAACTTATGTGAAGGGTGACTGGGATCTTGAAAGTTCTTCCCAAGTAAGCACAAAAAAATAAAAATAAAAAAAATAAAAATAAAATAAAATTGAAGGATAGTGTGATTCTGCCACATATGGACATTGAAGTCTTTCCCTGGCTTATGAGGAGTGCAGAGAAGGAGGATGTAAAAGTGGATGATTCAGACTGGTGGGTGAAGCAACTCCATCCCATGTGTATGGGTTAGGAATGCAAAATCAGCTCAAATAGAAATTAAGCTACAATGTAAGGCCTGCTGGGATTTCAGGGGGCTGGAACAATCCCATCTGCATTCATTCTGCCTGTGGCTGAGAATGCATTGAGCAGGCAGAACAGTTGATTCTCACAGCTTCCATAATTTTTGTTGGCAGTTGAAATCTGCCCATTCATAGTCATATTGCTGAACGTGTAAAACAAAACCTGATTTTCCGTTGGCTGATTCTGCTGCATTTTTATCTCCTACAGTATATAGTCTTAGTCCTGGGATATGGGATAATGCTGGAACTGTTAAGTCTGTAACACTGGAAAAATATGCATGTGTTGTACAGAAAGATGTTAATGTTTAAATGTAATGTTCTTGCCTAGAGCCATCTGGTTTATAGTGTCCTTGAATTCTTTTCCAGATCTCTGTCTTAGTTTCTGGTTTTCTAATGTAATGGAACATTTGCTATTAATTAGAAGAGGAAAGCCCCTAATGTCCCTACTGAGGAAAAGCAGCTAACTTAAATCTCAGGAAACTGAAGTATATCAATTCAGAGCAGGGTGGTCTAATACACAGCAGAGTTTACAGACCAAGTACACGCAGTCTGCCATCATTACCTTTGGGAAGATGGGGAGTGACTGCGGGGTCAGCATATGTAAGCTGTACAGCTCAGTGTCTCACAGAATCACAGAACTGCAGGGGTTGGAATGGACGTCAAGAGATCGTTGAGTCCAACCCTGCTAAATCAAGTTCCCCATAGTAGGTATTGCAGATAAGTGTACAGAAGGGTCTTTAATGTCTCTGTAGAAGGAGACCCCACAGCCTCTCTGGATGACTTGTTCCGGTGCTCTTTCACCCTGACTGTGAAGAAGTTCTTCAGCATGTTAATATGGTACTTCCTGTGTTCAAGTTTTAGGCCATTGCTCCTTGTCCTAACGCTACTCACCACCAAGAGGAGCCTGGCCTTATCCATTTGCCTCCCACTTCTGTTTAGATATTTATAAAGAGTTATCAGATCCTATCTGTTTTCTTTTCTCCAGGCTGAACAGACCCAGGTCGTTCAGCCTTTCCTCACAAAGGAGATGGCTCCAGGCCCTTTATCATCTTTGTGGCCCTCTGGTGGACTCCTTCTAGGAGATCCCTGTCTTTTTTGAATTGAAGAGTCCAGAACTGGACACAGTCTCCTTAGGTGCTTGTGCACAGTGAAATAATGAAGCTATGAGCTGTTCTTGCTGCATCCTCATGCAAAAAGGAAGAGAAGGCAGAACTGAAAATTCCCGGATAACGCTGCTGTGCAGCTATGAATTACAGCAGCCAGCTGCTGCGGCATTTAAGGAGGCCCACAAAACAGGTAACACAAAAGTTCTTTCACCACTGGTGAGTTCAGACTTCTTTGACTCAGAAGTGGCTCTAGTAGCCATGATACATACACATTCCTACTCTTTTCTAACAGAACCTTATTAATTTTTATCCAAATGTAAAAAAAGGATGGAAGATTGGGGAGATCAGTGATCTTGTGGTATCCTACACATTCCACTCTGTATACTCATGTATTTGTCAGGTAGCTGGACCTGACCTCAGCAAGAAGTTTTAACAAGGTTAATCTGAATCAAACTTTGGTGCAGCACATACTGAGAATACTGTTGCAGAACCTATGTATGTAAATAGAGTTTCACTAGAGGTTTTGAGTATGTATGAACAGTGCATGATTATAGCTCAGAGAAGCAGATGGTAAATTTCTGTGGTCCTTTGCTGTTGAAACTAGATAAATCTCAATAACAGGGATTAAAGAATGCTACAAATTACATTTACAGAAATACTCTTCTGGAGTTATTTGAGAAGGTAATTTTGAGAACTCAAATGGTGGATTCAAACTGATGAAATGTTTCTTCTCTTCCTGTACCCCACACCTGCTTACCTTCAAGAAATACCTGCACTTAAGTTTGTCTGGATGTGGATAGGAACGTGCAAAATTGCATTAAAACCTATATAGCCTCACCAGTTGATCCGCACTGAACATGTTTCATTTTGAATTGTGGAGATAACAGTAGGATTGAGGTTTGCTTTTTCTTCGTTGTGAAACTTTGGTGAAATAGGTTTATTACAAACTTTCTGTCTGCGTCCAGACATTGGAAGTAGCTGTTCTAACAGAAGATGAAACCTTTTTTACTCTAGCAAGATGCAATGGGTATAGGTAGGTTTTTTTTTATGTAGGGTGGCACAGACTTTCAAATACAGTCTGTTTCAGGAACCGTAGAACAAGAGGAAGAAGTGACTTACCTTCACCCTTTTTCTGGGTTGGATTTTTTTGCAGAGTACTTTGATATATGCTTAGTGACTGAAGTTGAACTGTCTTTTGGAGCACTGAGTTGAGATGCCAAGACACAACAACTGCTTGCATTTTTGCTTTTTTCTTCAGAAGGGAACTGTTAGTTTGCTTTCAGCTTGTTCCCCAATCTTACCGGAAATTTCAGCATATGTGTGGCTAGAAGGAAGAGACCCAAACAATCTTAGGTTCATGTAGGGAAATTGAATAACCAGCTGGGAATATGTTCTCAGACCAGTCATCTGATGCCTGCAGATTATGCAGAGCTTTCCTCCAGCATGCAAACAGTAGGTCTGTTGGTGGGATTGCGGTAAAAGAAATGTTGATGGTGTAGTCTGTTATACAGCAGAAAACCTCATAGCAAATGCAGAGTGCTACCATGCAGTTGTTCCCAGGAGCAGTTAGGGAGATGAGGATGAGAGATGTTCGCATTTGGCTGCTCAGTGTTAGGCTTGAGTCAGTGCTGCTTATAACCAAGTGTTCACTTTGAGGATTACTATGAGACCTGGGTGAGTTAGTTAAAGCTTGGCTATTTTTCAAGAACTCATTGGTGTAATGTTTGGTGAATCCATCTAATGACAAATGTAAACCAGAGAATCAGACAACTGAATCATAGCTGTGTAAAAAAGGTTACCAACTACTTTCTTGTGTTTATTCTAAGAGCAGACAAAATGTCTTACTTGAAAGTAGGCTCAGCAAGAGCTTTGAGGGGGCTGAGGTGGTGTTAGAAAAGGACTAAGCTCAGAGTTGTGGAGTAAAGAGTATCCTTGTGAAGAATTAATGTTAGCTTAACTAGTGTTTTCCACAACTGTGACTTTTATTTTAAAGTCTTGGCAGTTTGCTTCTTAACCTCTTCAGAGAAGTGAGCATTGAAAAAAGAAACTTTGGTATATTCTGAAATATTCTTGCATGTGATTTAAATTACGTGTATTTCAGCTAAGTTGAATAATGAAATCCTCAACTTCAACCAGGTTCAAAAACATGAAAATGGTGGGTTAGTTTCTAACATTGCTGCTCTTTAGATTCTGCCATTACTGTTGTAAACCTTCTCTTTATCACAGAGTCTTTTTTTAAGCACGTTTGTTAACTTCAGTTTCTAGAAAGAAATGTCTGGGGCATAGCTGTCTTGGGCTGCTGATTGCACTGTGTCTGCTACATGCTTGGTGTTAAAGCAGAAGCATGAAAGAAAGGGTTTCTGCATACAAAAACATTAGTTGCTGCCAGCAATTAGATAAATAGCCATATCGGCACATAAGAGCAAGAGAGAAAGGGTTAATGAGAGGCTAATTCCCTCCTTGCAGAGACCACAGGGCTAATTGGGAACAGCTGCTGTGCTGGGGGCTCTGCCGAGCTGGGTGGCAGGGGGTGCACGGCTGTTGTGAGCCTTGAAGCTTTGGTGAAGAGAAGATGTGGGGAAAGACTGCTGAGTAGGGAAGACAAGAAACCATCCGGAAATGCAAGGATGCAGAAAAGTGTCTTATGTCAGGAGCCGTGAGAGAAGAGAATTGTAACTGAGCAGAGGGGAATGAAGGGACTTCAGGCTGGGACTGCAGACTCATGGAGGGGGTGCAGCCGCCTAAGTGCTCTTGCCTTTTCTGGGTGAACACCATGGCTTGTGGTTGATCTGACATTGTGTAACCTATAGGTGGCTTGGATATTAAAAAAGCACAGCTGTCTGAATGAGATACTTACCTTGAATTAGCTGGATCTGTTACAAATGAGGGGAACATTACTTGAGGCAGATGCTGGTTACATATTGATGCGTTTCTCCAGAATCGAGCTCTGTCTGGAGCTGCGTGTTTCTGGGGGACCTAGACTGAAACATTACCAGGAAATTCCTTACTCAGAGAGCAGTGAGCTGCTGGCATGGACTGCCCAGAAAAGCTGTGGATGCCCCATCCCTTGAGGTATTCAAGGCCAGATTGGCTGGGGCCCAGTACAGCCTGATCTGGTGGGTTGCAGCCCTGCCCATGGTAGGGTGTTGGAATTGGGTGGGCTGTAAGGTCCCTTCTAGTCCAAGCCATTCTAGGATTTGTCAAGATATAAATGGTAACATTTTGGTTTGTTGATGTATGAAGCAGAAGAGTAAAATTATCCAATGCTGTCTAGATTATGAATGGTTTGGGTGGTTGCACCTCTGGTAAGTGAGGTGGTAGTGTTGCCTGGAAGTTTGCATCTCATTTTTTTCTGTGCCTGTTATGAACATAGACATGTAATGTGTTTTTGCTTTCACACTAGGAGCTGTTACCAGTATTCGTAGAAAGTACCTTTCTGCAGACACTTCTACATATATTTCACGGATGCTTGCTTCTGTGGCTGACAGTATTTCTTAATGCCCCAAAATACTTACACAAGATCCTATACAGATCATAAAGAGCAGACAGCTAATGCCCTTCCCACTGTGTTCTCCTATAGACAAACATTTTTTCTTGCAATTGATACAGTCGACTGGTTAGGGGCAGAACAGCTTGGAACTTCTTTGCCAAGAGCTGTGAAGTACACCCTAGGGTATACTTGAGAATACAGGATTGCTTATGTACAGGCTAGATTGACCCAGATATTAATACAGCAGAGGCCAGTGATGTAATATGTGTGTAGATTTAGGCAGCTGACAGCAGAAAATGGTTAACCATTTCACCTGTGCTGTCACACTGTCCCACGGGGCTGCCATGTTTTGAGCACCAGAAGTGTGAAAACGAAGCTCTCCAAAGAAGGGCGGAAGGGAGGATCAAAAGTGAAGGAGCAGCTCTGTTAAACAGATTAGGGCATGCCAGCTTGAGATAGTAAGGGGGGAAAGAGGGCTGTGTGTTTTGGGAGGGCACTGTAAACTGATGAGCGATACGAAGATCAAAGGAAAAATGTGATCCGTGATTTGTGGGACATGGAAGGCATTGTAGGGAAGCATTACAGATGCATACTTGTTTCTCACATCTTTCTTGTAAGCCTCTGTTAATGATCAGAGACTGGACGCCAGGCTACCAGACCGTGCTCTGGCCTAACACAGCACTTCTTGGGGCGTATTGCTTGAACTGGGAAATTGCTTAAGGGTGGTGTCTTTTTTTTTTTTTTTTTTTTTAAGCTGATATTTCCTTTTTTTAGATTGGAATGGCTACCGTCCCATTATCAAAATTTTATGAAAGGCGATGAGTATAATTTTGTACTTACAGTCTAATTTTAGCAGTGTAATTTTAGAATCCACAGAAAATAGTATTGAGAGTGTAAATTAAAAAGAAAATAATGCTTCACCTGAACTGTGAGGCACAAGTAGTAAAGCCATGCGCTGTGGAAAAAGTAGAATTCCACCTTCATTCTGGCAAATTATACAAATGAGAAATATGCCATATGCTATATAAAGACGCAAGTGGGAATGCTGTATGAGTGAGGAACATGCCTCGTGAAGAATTAACATAGAGCAGCTTTAGAGTTACTGTGAGCAAATGTTTGGTCTATGTAGTGTACAAGGGTGAAAAATAAGCCACGTATTAAATGGATTAATGCAGTGTTGATTCTTTTCTGTCAGGACAATTAACATGAGCAGAATATTTGCCCTACTTTAAACAGATAAGGAGATACTCTATTCTGTTCTTCTTAAAATTGATGTTCCTATATGGGTAGCAGAGAGCACAAGATTTATTTCCTGAACATTATGTAAATTTATGGCTGTGCCAGTTACTGTTTGAAAACGCTTTATGACCCGTGTTCACTGTGAGTCTTTTCTTGTGTATGTTAATGAAAGTGGTCATATGAAGGATGCAGACATTTTGAAGTGCTAAGTGGGGTGTGTGGCATGTGTAATGTCCTTGAAATATAAATTTTGGCTCACTGTGACCCCTGATTTTTTTTTGTGCATGTGTGGATACATTTGCCTGCATTTGTGTAAAAATACATTTTATTGAGTTCTTTAGAAATAACTCCTTGTGCTGTCCTGACTTCCTTGGACAATCAGTAATATGGGTTTTTTTTGTGTGTGTGTGTATTACTATTTTATGATTTAAACCAGAGAAAATTGCAGTGTAGAAGAGAATGGCAGTCTCATGGGAGGTGTGCACTTTCCACCAGACTGTGTCCTGGGCTCATAAATATCTGTGTAGCTCCTGTTTACTTAACAGAATTGTATTGGTGAAGCGTGGGGACAAATTTGTCACTGAGAGTCCAAAATAAGGAATTAACCTGTCTTGGACTTGGTGGAGGCAGGTACGTAATGGTGGAAATTCTATCAAAACAAATTTCAAAATGTTATAGCAGTTTTTATGTATAATTTTTGTTTGAAACTTTAAATTTTCCTAGTTTTAAGTGTCTGTAATTTCGTTTATTAAGTAAAAAAATTGAATATGTATGTGTATCAGTTACAATGAAGTAAAATTGTCCACTAAATACTCTAGAAATACTTTAATCTTCTATACTTTTTCTGAGAAAACGGAGCGAAAATAAATAAAATGAGTTGTCTTAACCAAGACACTTGTTGTATCTGATTAGAAGATTGCTCTTACGTTTGCAGATAATTTTGACATGAAAAAAGAAGTCCATGCATTTTTTTCTTTTTTCATGATGAACAAGGGATTTTTTAATGTCATTTGGAAAAGGGAGGCATCCTCACTTGAATAGCTATATCTCATCTGTCAAGTCTCCACATCTGAGCTTGTGATACAGAAGAATGAAAATGAGGTCATTGTTGGAGGAGAGGTTATGAGAAGCAGATTTAATCTTGCACTGTGGTTTGCCAGATACCTTTTCCCACCCATGAGTTGTGCAGAGAGTGTTGTGAACCAGACTTAAATTCTACCCATTGCATGTGTGAGTGACAGTTGGATTTGCTTCAGGTTTGTGTTTACTGGCTACTTGTACCTTTGAATTATTTTTGATGAAATCTTTACTAATTGCTGTCACCAATTCAAATATTCTGTTATGAATTTGTCATGCCATTGAGACAGAGTTCACTGCAAATTTGACAGCTGTTGGCATTTATAGTTGGAGAGACCTGCAGCATAAATGGTCGGGCAAAAAAACGAAGCCGCTTAAACAAGATACTGTGCTGACACAACAGACAGTGATGTCATGTTGGGTTATTAGTGCAGTGAACAACAAAGGAAAGCATTCATTCTGAATGGAGTAATATATCCAGATGTTACTGAAATACCAAAAAACCTGGCTACATAAATTCTTATTCTGTAAACAGATTGAAGAGTGCCAGCTGTGCAGTCTTGTCTCTGTTAGTGTAATTGATAATAAACATTTATTAGTGTTTATTTTGACCTTTTCAGTGTTTGTGCAAGAAAGGTTCTGCTGCTTAAAGAATTAGCATTGTAGTGACTCAAAAAGAGAAACACATTGAGGTAATTGAATTTATTTCAGAAAGCCTAGTTTGTAAATGTGCTGTGCTGTCTGCTTCCTTATGGGTAGATGGCATTAGGAAGGAGCTTGGGGCATCATGCAGAAATCTTGCGTAAGGTGTTCTGGTTGTTGGTACCAGATGTGAGTGTGCACGTAACCAGTACTGGAGGAATGGAAGATGCTGGAGGCCACGTTTGGTTTTTTAATCCTTCAGCTCACTAGTTTGGTCTGGGAGAAAAGCTAGTGAAGCTAGTGGCTTTAATGCAGTGTTTTGACCTTTTTGTTCTGTTTTGTTTTTGGTTTGGTTTTTGTTTTTCTAGAAAGATGAATTAGTTTTTAACTAGAATTTTTAAATGAGAGATTTGTTTTAAATGAGTTTTTGCCATAGAGAGCAAAAACTTAATTGGGAGAGACCGACAAAATGTTTGTAGACAGAAGAAATGTTTGTTAGGCTAGAACGTAGAAATTGTGCTTGGGATTTTTTTCTGAGGCTTTTTTTTTTTTTTTTTTTTAAGAATTGAGGATAGTTGTTTATTCATATTTTTTAAAAAATCACAAAAACAAATGACTGACGTTCTGAAATCCAGCTAAACAGATGCTTTTCTGTTGCAAGCAAACTCTTCTAATGGTCTTACAGTAACTGATGTTTTGAATCCCTGTAGCATACTAATTTCTAAAGATGGTTCACTATAGAAAATTATCAGGGCTATATTTTTAACAGTGGTTTATTTCCTAAGTGTTAAAATTGTTGTTTTACTAATAGCACCCAATGCAATAGACATGCCGACAGGAAGTAATACTAAGTCTTCAGTTGTTTGCCATCTGATCTCCAGGTTGTCAAAGAAATCAGTCAGTTTTTCTCTTGTTAGTGACCTGGTAGTAAGAAAGAGGAGAGGATGAAAGATGCACAACTGGAGAGGTCTGGAAATGCTGACGTGTGTGGGTGTTGTTTATGCATGCTGTACTCAAATAAATAAATAATCCAAAACTTTTTACAAACATTTTTTGTGCATAACTAGAAGAAAATTGTGGAAGTTTCCTACAGGAACTAATATAGTAGCACAGGTAATTTTCTTACCTAATAGTTAGCATTACGTTTGAATAAATCAGTTCCCTGTAGAAAATTCCAGGTCCAGGTTTGAGCTGGTTAGCGGATAGAAACTGCAAGTCAAAATAACTGAGATCTGCCCCACATGACAAGAATGGGCATGGGGAAATTGCTTGCACTAAGAGCTAACCTGGAATTGTGAGATGCTGGCCTAGTAGCATTGATGAGTTTGAGATCCATGGCCAGGAGTGTAAAGGTGCTTGCTAAACTGCATACAAGTGAAGTATTGATTGTAGTATGCTGTCTTTCAAAAAAAAAAAAAACCAAACAAACATGAAAAAAGCCAGGAGTTTCACGTTGTCTGGGTGGTCACTGTTATCTCTGACACCCTGGAGGATGTGTAAATGATGGAATTACAGGTGTGGGCAGTTCTTGGAGGAATTGCCACTTTAAATTCTGTGAGGAGGAAATGACCTGTGATTAAAGCAGAAGGGAGGGGAAGAATGTGGACATATCAGAGATGCAGCTAACCCTGCAGCAATGGGGTAGTTAAGACCTGGACTGCAGTGATTTTGCTAAATATGTACTTGATCACCCAGAGAATTTTGCCTCCACAGTCTGGAGCTTGAAAGTTGTCTAGCTGTGTTTAAGAATTGCTTTAGAGTTGTGGTTTTGTAAGCCACGTGGTGGACATTCTGTTAAAACACTTTAGTGCAGGAGGTGATCAGGAATAGTCAGAAAGATGCTTTCTTTCTCCAAACAGTGAACAGTTGAGCAAGCATGTTACAGGGAGTTTAGCTAATGGATTTGATGTTTAATATTCTTTGCTTTTTTTTTGTTGTTGTTCTTACTGCATCAGTTTCTGGCGTATTGCCAGAGAATATTGTTGAA
>JAOWBP010050545.1:0-18976 GCA_028571105.1 Tragopan temminckii
GCAGGGCCACCAACCTCCCCATTTAATACTAGACCAGGCTGCCCAGGGCCCCATCCAATCTGACCTTGAACACCTCCGGAGATGGGGCATCCACAGCCTCTCTGGGCAGCTGTTCCAGTACCTCACCACTCTCTCTGTAAAGAACTTCCCCCCTGACATCCAACCTAAATCCTTCCTCCCTCAACTTAAAACCATTTCCCCTTGTCTTGCAGTTACCAACCCTTTCAAAGAGTTGATTCCCCTCCCTTTAGGTATTGAAAGGCTGTAATGACGTCACCCTGCAGCCTTTTTTTCTCCATTTTTCCCACATTTTATACAGACCACCCCATTATATGAATGCATAGTTGCTTAAATATTTCCAGATCAGAATAAAGACAAGAGTTCTGAAAATCAGAATTCTCACAATCCAAAAAACCACAAAACCTGAGTACTGTTCTAACCTGTGATGGATTTGGCTTCCACATATAGGAACACCTCGTACTTGACTTGCAAATAGAGAGGGAACAGAAAAGGATGAAGGCTGTCCCTCTTCTCCTGTTTAATGGATTATCTTAATCCTTTACACTACGGGAAAGAGTAAAGCATTATAAACAGGAGCTCATAACTGTATATATTTCATGTTTATGCATCTAAGCAGACAACCTAATAAAGGTAATGTTATCTTTAAGCAGTTAACGGCAAGAAATAATTGGACAAACTTGTATTTCCCTTTCAGGCATTATTCACATTCTACCATCAAGGTCATTCAATGCTTAAACAGGAATATAAACAGTCAGTAAAGATTTGAGAGATCGTTTGAGAAATTACCTTCAATTGAACAACTAGTTCTACATGCTCATTTGCACAACCAGAATAGACACTTTTCTATTCGTTCTGCTGCCTCTTTCAATGATACAAAAAAGCAGAGAGGGAATGAGAGCCAGCTTCATTATTAGTAATTCTGAACCACTTCCAAAATTCAGATTATCACATCATCACTTCAGTTTATAGAACTCATTTATTTCTGACCTGTTTTGCATTTCTGACCTGCTTTGCTACTTATGTAAAAAAGATGAATACTTTTACCTTAGCTGCCACCGCTTCTGTGTATCTATGCATGTTATATATCTCAGTTTGAATTTATTCTCATAAGACCTGCGATTATAGGAATTTTGTTTCAACTGATAAGTTTGCACCCATATATTTTTATTTATTGTGCAAATTAAACTATATGGGGATTTAACTAACTACACATATATTTTCACGAAATAACCATGGCAACTGAACATAACCATGTCTTGAACATCATCTCCCACAAGATCTTCCTTAGCTAACTCAAACACCACCCAGACATTTGCAGTCTGCAAATAAATGGTATATCACCCCAGTATATATTCTTGAAGTTCTAATATAGAAAACTGTAAAAGCTGGTTTCAAATTGCAATCATACAAAGACCATCTGTTCCAATATGCTTAAGAATCAGGCCTTCACAGTGATAACTCAGTCTAAAATAAAGATACCTGGAAACTGATATCACTTGACTTGACATACATAATGCTTGTGTTGTTACATCCTTGTACAAACAAAAAATGCCAGCCACGTGCTATACTTAAACAAGATGCTCTTGCCAAATGTTATAAAATAAAAAATGTAATGCGTGTCAAGCATTGTTTACTTCTCTTATTGAGCAGGCTGTCACTGAAATTATTAATTCAGATTTCATGTCTAACTCCTCCAATTATTTTACCAGTGGCTGCTAAGGAAGTCCATCTCGTACTATTAAGATTAAAAAGACATGTTAATCAGAGGGCACACGAGCAGCACCCTGAATCAGCCATGCAAGACAAAAACCCTGCTCATTTGTAGAAAATCATAATAATAGGAAGTAATTGTTTTTTCTAATACTACTGATGGAACAATCCTAAATACCACTGACTAGAGTCACTCATTTTGCTTTGCATTTTTTGTGGCATTCAAAACAGGCTCAGAAGAAAACCCCTCATGATAATCATTAAAATTCTAATTTTAATACCTTCATAAGAACCTGTTTGTTTTTTTTATGAGACTAAAAGGACTTTTCTCTTGCACAAGGCTATGCCCTTATAACTGGCAAAACCAAAAGGGAATTATTTTCTAGAAGGCTGAGCCCATTAAGATGAAAATCCCATCTTTTGAAAAAGGCTGATACCTAATCTTTATCACTGTATTGATTGATCTGGGTTGTGAAACCTACCCATATCCAGCTTAGCTGTCTGACAGACAAAACAGGAAAGAAGAGAGAAATCCATGTTAATCAATTTGTAACGGAAAAAATTAATTTGAAATTAAAAGCCATTAACACATTTTAGTTGCTTAGAGAGAGGTACAAACTGTGAAAAGGCCATTTTAAGAACTAACAGTAAAGGAAATGCCACAGTTGTCAAGTTAGTAGTCTTTCCCAGTCCCCAGCACAGCAGTTCACACCCTCAGGATATAGTAGACTCAGGACCAATTTCTATGACAGAGTGATTAGCTAAAGAACTGGTATAGGTGATAAAAACAGGAGAGTGGGGAAAAACTGTCTTTTTACGTGTGTTTCAGCCTGAAGCCTCCTATTATCTTAAGACTTCATAAGGCTTTGAGAAACAGCCAACTAAACTGCTTTGGTAATTAACTGAAAAGACAAGGGCCAAAGGTCAATTAGCCTAGCAGGCAAAGGCTAATTGCCATTTCATCTTTGGAATATCAGATGGGAAAAGCCTGAGCCAATGGCCACTCATAAGTGCTCCTCTGGAGTTTGTGAGGGACTTAGTATGAGGAGAAATAAAGAAGTGGAAGTTATGGCTGGCTTTCTTTTTTTTCCTACTTGTAGAGTTAAGTTACACTGGGGGTTGAAGAAAGAATGACTCATCTTGAAGGTTTATTTTAAAATGAGACAGATTCACAGCTCAAACCAATTGCATGACAATTTCTTTCTGTGCCTGAGACTGAATCCTGAATGCCTGAGGAGAGCTTGCACCTTCACTAAAGTGCTCTAATCATCATTTTTGTTAGTTTAAGGGATTATAATATTTCCATTTTTTTTCTTAGGCAATCAAACATTTACTGGAGCAGAAACTACAAATTGAATATTCCACTTTTTAGGTGAGAACCCTTACAATGTAACTGCAAGATTTGTTTTCTGGATCCAGACAACCCCAACCAGTCCATGCAAGGTAGATCAGATTGCACATGAGGAAGAATTAGCTGAAACAGCACGGGAAGCAGGTCCTAGAACTCTGCTTGTTTATTTATAGTGAGACTGTTTCAAGAGCAGAACTTAAGAGCAATGAAAGCCAACATCCTGTACAGTCTAGTGGGTTCAGCAATAAACATCAGAATGCCCTAAATGCTATGCTGACTTGCTGGATTCTTCCCTTAATCTTGCCTTCAACATCTTTTCCCAGCTGAATTTGTTTGGCATGCTCAAGTAATCTAAGGCTGAACAATGCTTCATTTTTCTAGGAATTTGCTATTCAGTGGACCCACTGCACAACATAAACAATGTTGTGCAGTTTTTAAACGTCTAACTTGCCTGTCAGGCATCAGATGTCAGCAGAATGGTGGAGTCTTTTCCACAGGAACACATCCATCTATCAAGGAAAATGCTGCCTGCATACTGAGGAAAGAGGGCAATATCAGCTGAAGATCTTTCTGCTTGGTTTTCTGGTTTTGTAAGGCTTCACTTCTGTGATTTTGTCCCAAAACTGGATATCTCCATCAAGAACAGCATCCTTTTCCTGTTAAAGAAGGAGAAGATACTTTAATGGGAAAGTTTTGTCTCCTGTAGAGCATATAGAACAAATTATACATGTAGCTATCATGGTTTATATTAATCATTGAGTTTCCATGTCTTCAACATCAGCCATTGAAAGTTTTCATCTATTCACCATGATACATAGTCACAAAACCACAGAACAGTTGAGGTTAAAAAGGACCTTGGGAACTTGCCATATGGAAGAAACATATTGTAAGACTTGCTGAGTTTCCCCTTCCCTTCTTTTACTGTGTGATTAGCAAAGTTCAGTGCCTCCAAACTGGCATGAAGGTGTTTAATGTCAGAGCTTAATAATACAGCATACATTAAAAGTATAAATACAACATTCTTGCAGCTTAAAGAAAATATTTGCCCAAGATGAGTTATAAGTACATAGCTGTATCACCTCATGCTTTGCTGGATATAAAATGACCCTTTAAAGCCTTCTGACATTCTCCTCAAAGCTGAGGATTGAGGCTATGACCTTTTCAAAGCCTTCCAAAGAGCTTCACAATCAACTAAGTCTTATAGAGAAAGTTTCAATAGGAGCCACAGACTTTTTTGATAATCATGGCCGCATGGTTGCCCTCACTCATGAAAAGCAGGAAGCAAACTCAGTTCCTTCCGTTTTGAAGAACATTGAGCTGTTGATGCTCAATGAGTTCAGAAGACTAGACTATCACACTGACACTGCAAGCAAAAAAAAAAAAAAAAAAAAAAACAAAAAACCTGGAAAAAAACTGATCTCTATATAATGGTTTTATAGCAGTAAAATTTACAGCCCTCTGCTGCTCAGGTCTACCCTAAAGGCATGATGAACTACTCTATTCTAAATACATAACAGATAGTTCCTCCCATTTACTGTGTTACTGCATCTTGTGCTTATTGAATAAAGAAGAAAAGTTACTACATGCTGCCCGTTAAACAAATGAATGTTCATGCTCCCACATATAAGGATTTAAACTTCATCTTTATGTTCATCATCAACTCTGGCTAAAGCATCGCCTGAAACCAGAGCCCTACAACGGACACAAAGGGAATTAGATCTTTCTAAACTAGAGCTGCTGCAGGCCTCCAGCACTGCAGATACAGAGAATGCTTTAGGAAGCATTCCTGCAGACTGCTCAACTATCAAAATAAACCTCTCCTCCAGAAGAAATGAAACAATCCATTTGGTAAGAGACAGCATTCTGAAAATAAAGTTATGCAATAACACAGCAAAGAATCTGGAAAATCATGATGTAAATATCAGTTATCTGTTTACTCTTTCTCTCTTTTTTAAATCTCTCTACCTCTGGTGAAGACTTTTCTCTATTCTTTAATATTCAGCAGACAAGGCCTTAGATCCCAAGGCTAACAGAGAAGCCCCAGTCTCATTTTTCTATTAACAATATCTTTTTTGTGTTTGTCAGCCCTTTGGTCCCAAAGAAGCCAGTCCAGAGGCATTCACTGCTGCAGACCCAGTCCAGCCCAGTATGCACAGTGCATAGTGCCTGCATGCCAACAGCACTCTTCAGGTATGCTGCTGCAGCTGCCACTGGTGGCAATGCCATTTCAGAATCTCCCTGTTTTATTCTCTACCATTGTCAGTCAATCTTGTTCATTCTGTGCCATGGCACTGAATACCAGCCTGCAGAGTTTGCTAGAAACCTGGCCAGCATTCACCTGAATGACATTTATTGCCCTAACAGCCTGGAGAGGCTTCTCCTCCTCATCTCACTGATGGCTGCCAAATCTCATTTCTACTCCTTATGCAGACAAGGTACGTAAAGCTTTTCCCTTGTCATTTTTCAGAAGAGATGTACTTTTATCAATAGGATTCCATCATTAGTAGTACTATCTATCAGTATCCAAGCATAATTTCCCCAGATAGGAAACATTTTCCAGCCAGGGACTACTGGAATATGGCAGTACTGACAGCTGGAGTGTAGCTGCTTCCTGCACACCCAAAGCTTCCCGTGTCGTGGGGGAAAGAGACTGCTCCTGTGCTGCTCACACTGCCAGTAACAGCACACACAGGGTAATCCACACGCACTTCTTTTTCTTAGCAATGCTAATTCTGAAAGGGAGTTGATTAAGCAGACAATTTGCTCCTTACGTCAGTTCAGTGCTTAATATATCTACTGAGAGTGGCAATGCAAGCACCCATTCACGCACTTTATAATGATTGCACAATCACTGTCTTCTGGAAAGAGACTTGCGGCTACTCAGAAACAGTAACTGTTGCTCAGAGTAACAGACATGGAAAATTCAGCTACATATGACCATTTTTCCCCCCTGACTGGCTGCACGTCAATGCTGAGGACAGCATGCTGCCCGGTGCCTGGGCAGGAGGGGCACTGAGCTCTGGGTTCAGCTCAGACCTACTGCTCACAGAGAGCTCTGAAGACTGAGACCTTCCACAGCTGAAAAATGCTGTCCCACAAACATACTGGAGGTCTGACCAAGCAAAGCCACTGAAAAAGAAATTTAATCTGAAAGAATTTGAACACAGAGACTAAAAGGGCTTCTGAGTTTTCCAGTGGATTTTGGTTTATTTCCTTGTTTAAATAATCCCCTCTCCAATCCCAAAAGGGTTCCAAAACCCCTTTTTCAGGAAAAATTATAAAACAGGACTGCTCCCATACAGCAAATTATCAGTATTACCGGAACAAAACTTTGCAGATCAACAGGAGCTACCCGAGAAGGACAGCATGGTGCCCAGCAGCACAGCACAGGGCACGGGTGTAGGAGCCCACAGCTCCCTGAAGAACACCCAGGGATCCCCTCTGACTCACAGAACTGAAAGAGAGTAGATTGAACTTCTCAAGAAGGTTATTTGAATCACGTAATCGCTGTTCCCAGGTCTGTGATCAATGAGGACTAACAAAGGATGACTCAGGGAAGGTCAGGGAGGTTAGAAGCTCTGGGGTATTTCATGACAGTTGATTCCCAGTTGGTAAGACACTTGTCAGACAACAGAAATATTCAGTGGTTTCTCTTCCTACCTAAGTACAGACCGTATTCTGGCTCCCTCCAGATTGCTTTGTCTTCTGCTAACAACAGGAGTTACCAGGAGTTTTTCCATATCGCACAGCAGCAGTTGAAATAGACTCATAGAAGCACAGAGGCAGGGTTGGTGAGTTTTAAGTGTTTGCTGAGGTATTTAGGGCTGGTCTGATCCCAGCAGAACCACCCTTAAGACCTGCTAGCTCTCTTGTTTTGCACGTATGACCACTGGCACCAGATTCAAATAGAACAGGGAAAAAAGGAGAATCTTTCAAACAGTTTGAAAAGCTCGGGGTTCTTTCTTCTCTCCAGAGTTCAGTAGCATGAAATGATATTTCTGTAAACAGAGAGATGGGGTGGAATGCGTAAAATTTTTTTCCTTATGAAAGTGGTATAAAAAAAAAAAAGAGTTGAGCACAGTCTCTGGCTCTGAAACCTGGGGCATTCATCCCTAAATCCAACTCTCAAACTGCCAGAGAGCAGAAATGTTCTCCTGCAGAAAATGTCCAGCATGGAGGGTCTGAGGATCTCCCCTCATCTAAGTTTCCAGTGCTGCACACCAGTTCCTTTAAAGATGCATGTGTATCTCTATATTGCAGTCTGTACTTTAAATACACCCTAAAGGCAAATTTAATCTCTTTGATTTAGCTTTCCCTCAATAATTTAGTCACACACATCCTTACACAGCACATCCACTCACTCACATACATAAACAAACAAATGAAGGAATGAAAACCTATGAATTAATCAAGCCGTTTCCCTGAAGACACTGAAAGAAGCGAGGGAAATTGTAAATGATATTTCTATTTGGGAGGCAGCTGGATTTTACCGTGATGGGGCCATCCAAACATATAAATATCTGAGATGAGAAGGAAGAAGATGAAATGAAATGGATGGGAACATTTGTGCTGTCAGGAAGATGAAAGAATAAAGTTGTGGGTGCAACAGAAAATGATTCTTTAAATTAGGCCCATATCCTAAGCATCATGTTTAATATCCTTTCCACAAACCTGCCCAGGAACTATTCTTGATATTCTCAAACTTGAACCTAAGCTTCCCTCCTCTACAGTAACAGTGCTTCAATACACAATAAACGTGTTCCTCACAACAGCTAAATAATCGGGCGACAGCAGCCTAAGGTGATGCTAGCACTTGCATTTCATTTGTTATCTGGCAGCACTGCCCACCTGAACATTAACATAGTTATTTAATGACCATTAAAATGGTTATATATATTTTAATTATAAGCCTGTGGCTTCAAATTGTAGTTATAAAAAAGACATTAATTTCCATTCTGCATATGACTAACTTAGTATCAGAATGCAGCTCCAGGCAGTGACTGCACTTAAGCAAAATAAGATTCTGATTCTTCACCTCAGACCTGTCTCATTTTATCAATATTCTCTAAGTGGTTATTTTCTGCCCCCTACACTTCTAAATTGCAGCTACATAACGATTGTTTAAAACAAGCAAACAAGAGAACAAACTTGTTTTTCTTGTAAAGCATTTCCTGAACAAAGAACAGTAATCATTTCAAATTATTCCTGGGAATTTAAATGAAATAAAAAGTTATGGAAAAAAAAAAAAAGGCTGCAAAATTCACGAAGTATCTCAGCATGACTGGTCTGGAAAAAAAAATGCCAAAGAATTGCAGGAGTTTTGTAAATGACTGAGTGTGAAGCGGACAACGAATGGCAGATGGCATATGCTTTGGAGCCAAAGAAAACCTTTCTTTTGACCAAGGCAATTAAAGATTTTTCTGCCAATAGATGCAGATAGACACTTCACCAGAAAAGCAGATTTCTGTTTGTAGGTAAAAAGAAGCCGTATTTTCAAAACTGGCTGCCAGATGGGTGAGCCTTCCAAAGGAGCCCTGTTATGATGTCCACCAACCCCCCGTTATTTGATGTAGAAACACATTTACAAATGTATTCAATTTCTTCCTTCAGAAACAAAAAAACAAACAAAAAACAAATAAGCATTTGAAATTTATCACAGTTTATAAATATGCTTCAAAATGCCTCATCTAAGATTTCACTGGTTACTGGTCTATTGTTAAACAACATCCAAACCAAGAGTCAAGTCACACTAACTGTCATTAATTCCATTCTGCTTCTACAGAACAACAGCAGTGAGTCATGGCTGGAATGCTCTGCATACAAACGGTTAGATTTTTGATTTTGGAAACAGCCTAGTACAAGAAGTGCTAGCAATCATGAGGTAAGTTCAAACCCTTAAAAAAAAAAAAAGATAATGTTCACTTATGTCTTTATTCTGTGGGCTTCTTTTTTATCTCTTCACAGTCTTTTCTCTCTGTGATCTGCAGAGGTGATCTTTTCACCCTGTTAAATCATCCTTATCAAGTGTCTTGAATGCAATAACCTGTTTGGCACATTACTGATCTTTTAGGATTTGTATTTAATATATTGTGTTCTTTTTTTTCCCCCCTACTATGTTACTCCAGAGCTCAAAATCATTGGACTACTGATTGATTTCACAGCTACCTTGTGGGTTGTTTTCATCTGTGTGCTTCTGTTGCAAAACAAACATGAAACTTTCAAAAAGTAAAAGGACAGAAAGAAGAATCCCTTCTCTGCATCTCTCTCACATGCATGCATATACAAAGTTTCTTTAATTAAGCACACGATATTTCATATAAGAAATACCTCAGCCTTCTTGATATTTTTTAAAAAGAATTTTGCAGATATCAGATTAACCAGCAGATGAATGACCATAAATCCTCTCTCTATCCATCACCTGTGTTGTTACAGTGATGTAGGATAAGTTTTGTCCACTGTTTGTGGAATTAAGACTGTTTACCAAGCCCCAAAAGTAAGCTGGACTATTATTAGGTATTATAAAAACTAATGGTGTTAGAGTACACCCTTGAAAAGTGAACCCTCCTAATACTATAGTGTTGTGATTTGATAAGGGTTGTGATTTGATATATACAGTTATGAGGAAAAGATGTCCCATTCTCAATAATGCTCAAGCCACTACAGAACTCCCCTCTCCAACTGATGCAGGTCTACAAAAAACAAAGATCTGCTGTCAGGAAGGGATTGGCATAGCAGGGCTCCTGGAGAGGCTTGGCTGTGTCCAGTGTCCCACTCCTCTCCTCCACAGTGCTCCTTAGAAACACAGCTACAGAGGAATGCTGCGGCACTACAGAGTGACTTCCCCTGGTAAGTACAAGAATCGATAACTATGTGGGTGAGATGAGAAGTTGGTTCTTTGCAAAAACAAGATCTCAGACTGAAGACAGCAACTCAAAAATTGCCATTGAATGTTTCCAGTAGGAATACTTTCTTGATATTTTTTAAACGCATAATTGACAGTTACATCAAAAACACCAACATATTTTTCATGTGGATTCTTACACATAAAAAATAGGTAATGTCTTTCAATGAAGAGTTACTTTTCACCATTAGCTTGCTTGTAAGTGCTAGTATGCAACATCTAAAATTAGCAATATATAAACAGGCAACATAGGTATATATGGAGGTATAGGTAGCTGTCTACTTACATGGATATGCAGTCAGGCAGTTTATTGTCTTATTGCACCTTCATCCTTCATGCTCTTAAGCCAATGCCCAATTTTAAGTAGCTAATGAGACTGAGTGACGCTGTATCTGACCAAGATTGCTGCATAAAACACTAACATATGGACAACCGACAAAGAAAGAGGAATGTGCTGACTGATACTCAGCATGCCGTCCTCTGCAACCTTGCTCTTGTAGTGCTAACTTTCCAGTTCCTCACCTATATCCTCATAGCCCTCATTACTCAACCAACATTCAACTTGCCCACTTAGCTCATTCCTACAGGACCATCACTCCTCAGGCACCAGCTGTTTAACTGCTGCCCTGTGCAATTCTTACCTGTTTTCCAATGAAACACAATCTTACCTCTACGTTCCTTACAGCACTGACTTTGAACTGTAGTATTATTTTGAAGACTTGATGGTCAGTTAAGCATCACAGGAAACAGTTTCCACTTAAAAAGACACTACCTGTTAATACACTGCCCAAATCTCCCAGTGCTATTTGACTGTCATACGCCTTTACAGAGAAGCTAATAAAACATCATGGCTTACATGTATGAAACCCTCCACTAGAGGAAATCATTTGTGTGCTTCTGATAGGAAACTTAGGCTGGTCATCTACAGAAAACCTATGGTAAACTTAGCTGTAAAGAATTAAGAATCGTTGTAAGACAAATCTTGTTTCATTACAGACAGGTCAACGGAAAAGTTAATCGAAAAATCAGGTATACAAAATAACTTATAAAACCTTTTTTTGTTTGTTTGTTTTTGATACTGTTGGTTCCCAAATTCAGAAAGGCAACATTTGGATGGAAAAAGAAAAAACAGTGAGAATAAAAAATATTGTTAACACTTGAACTATTTTTCTGTATTAAGTCTGTTCATTGCTACAGGCAAGATAAGACCTCTACACCTGAAAATAAAGATGGTCACAATCTTTGACTCCACAAATGAGAACTCCAGAGCCACACAGCTCTCCAGCCATCCAGGCCCATAAGTAGGACTCAGCTCAATTAAATACACTTCAATGTCTTCGTAGCTCTGCTGCTGCAGCTTTCATTCAGTGAGCACTAGTTCTAGCTGCTCCTCATACTGCCTTCATCATCACCTCTCATCAATGGTAACACCCATATATTTATGAATGCTACAATTTTAAGTTACTTAGCATGTTTTTAATAAGTCCTTCTATGCACTGGAGAGATTTAGCCCCACATCACAATCTCTTAATGCTACTCAAACAAATGGTACCTGGGATTTGGGGATGTAATCCGACCCCATGTATGGAATACAAAAGCAGGAAAGAGGCCAAAACTCACACACTTATGAATAGCCTCATTGACTCCAATAAATATACGGGTATGAAAAGGAATACTAAGCATTTGGCTCAATATATGAAATTTCCATTCAATATATTAGGTTTTCCTGCTCCTTTAAAATAAAAAACCACTTTGAATTTCCTTAGTATTTATGATAATATAAACAAAGGCTCAACAGCTCACCAGAAAAAATGGATTCTTTATCTTTACATCCACAATGCTATAACTAGACATTTTTAAATTCACAGACAGGCTTTCTATGCAATTAATTAATAGCATTAAGGAATAGAACTTTGTGGGGTTGGTTTAGGGGTTTTTTTTTGTTTTGTTTTGTTTTTGTGTGGTTTTTTTTTTTTTTTTTACCATTTTTGTATCATGTTCTACTGTGAACTGTAGAGTGGCAATACAAGAATAATTTAGAGATAAATTAGCATAATAATTAGAAGCCTAAAAGTCTTTATAGTGTTTTTAATATTTATGCTTGATAAATATTGCTCTATTTGTCAGTTTATGCAGTATAAAGTGAAACTTCATGTAAGAAGGTTATTAGCATAAAATTAGCATAATGAGTAAAAAGCAAAACACAAAGGTAATCAAAAATAACAGAGGTTGTTTCCCATTGCCTCTCTCAAAGGACATACTTTACACTCAAAAATCTGTGTTACGGAAAACAAATTTCATTTAAATTAATTATGAGGTTCTATTATAACTGTGAAAAATTGATATCTTTTAACAGTTCTTCCAGAAAGTGCTTTTTTGTCTCTTTCAAACTTCCTTCGCACAGTCTAGACACTCAAAGCATGAGATCATTCTGGTCATATTGCTTAGGAAAAGTGGATTTTAAAAAACGGCACTTGTCCAAAGTCACAAGATAACTTGAAGAAGCTTTGATGACACAGAGACACACTACAAATTCATACCATTAGACACTAACAAAGAAGAGCAAATAGCAAGAGCAAATGACAGTAGTATCCGTACCAGCAGAACTATCAGCCAAAGTTATATGTGACTGTAACATTTCGCTGCATGCCTCAAAGTTCATGAAGCCCCACCTCTAATACCAGGTACCTGACATTTAGTTTTGCTGACTTATACAGCTTCCTAATGATACTCAAATCTCTCTTTTCACAGAATCACAGAAGCGCAGGGGTTGGACGACCCTCTGAAGGTCACAGAGTCCAACTTCTGCCAAGCAGCTCCCTGCAGCAGGCCGCACAGGAAAAAGTCCATGCAAGTCTTGAATATTCCCAGAGAAAGAAACTCCACCACCTCTCTGTGCAGCCTGTTCCCCTGCTCTGTCACCCTCACAGGAAAGAAGTTTTTCCTCACCTTCGTATGGAACTTCCCGTGTTCCAGTTTGCACCCACTGCCCCTTGTTCTGTCACTGGGCACTGTGTAAAAGATCCTGGCCCCATCCAGCTGACTCCTGCCCTTTAGATATTTATAAGCAAAAAATCCTCCCTCAGACTTCTCAATGCTGTGCAGTCCCATGTCTTCCAGCCTTCCCTCACACAGGAGATGGTCCAAGCCCCAAAACATCCTTGTGGTCCTTCGCTGGTCTCTCTCCAGCAGTTCCCTGTCTTTCTTGAACGGAGGAGCTCAGAACTGGACACGGTATTCCAGATGTGGCCTCACCAGGGCAGAGTAGAGGGAGAGAATCACCTCCCTTGCCCTGCTGGCCATACTCTTCTGAATGCACCCCAGGGTCCCACTAGCCTTCTTGGCCACAAGGGCACACTGCTGGCTCATGGGCAACCTGTTGTGCACCAGAACACCCAAGTCCTTATCCACAGAGCTCCTCTCCAGAAGGTCAGCCCCTCACTTGTACAGATGCATGTGGTTACTGTTATCTCTGAATGGCAGCACAGCCTTCTGGTGTGCTTATCTCCTTCAACTACAGTTTCCAGAAGTTTGTCCTGTACTAGTGAAACTCATGGCTTTAGAGACAAGGGCAATGACACAGTTGAGGTGAGCACTGATAGGGGTGAGTGAAAATAGAAAGACTCCAAACCATTCATAAAGCTCCTGTGATGTGACCTGCTGCAGGTACAAGAGGGAAAATGTTATGAAATCAGCTAAATCTGGCCAAAACAGATTTCAAAACTATTAAATCATTATTCCTCAGAAATACATTAAGAAGCAGTTAAGCTCCTTTCTAATATCACAAGCTGAAATGGCAAGCATCTATCAAGAATATACACCAATACTCAGAATTAAGGCCTGAGAATGGGAAAGCATCACTTGGATGTGTTGCGATAAGATGTATTTATGTGTGAAAGGTAAAAGAGGGGAGAAGCTGTGTCCATGAATAATTTTAGGCCCACACAACTAATTCTCCAAGGGATGCAGCAACCTGAATTCACTCTTGTACAGTGATGCCACCCCCACACTTTTTTCCTCCCGTGATTTCACCCCCATACATGATCTTCCAGAGCTCCATCCTTCCTACTGCATGAAAAGAACAACTAGCACACAAGCACTCACCCACAGCTAAGAAGTCAGCAGCTTTCTTTTGTACTCTCCACAATCTCCAGTGATGAAAATACAAATATAACAAGGTGAATTTACATAGGTGAATTTTTTTTTCTAGCTAAAAAAATGATCACGTTCTTGACATTTCTGCTCTAGATGGTGCAAGGAGTCCAGGCCCAAAAGTCACTCACAAAGCCAGATCTCCTTGGCAACATACATAGTAAAATACAGCTTGGGGTTATTGCTTTTTTTCTAATACTATTATTTTTACGGTACCCACAACAGTATTAGTCATCAGAAGGCAATACTGGGTTTATGCACAAAATTTATGGTCCTTTCCACACCACCAGTATTTATAAGATATACTAATTACCAATGTAAGGATTTGTGGAAGAGATCAGGAAATAATAGAAATAAGCCTTTTAACAGGCACAGTAATTACGCACACACAACAGATGCTACCAACAATTCCCACTTCTGAGGAAAAATGATTGAGATTAGAAGTACAATAGCAAAGAGGAATAAGAAAAGAACAAGGAGGCATACACACGAGACAATATATGTGTGATCACAATTGCTAATTTAAAAAGAACTTTCACATTGGAAAAATCTCAAAACCATCTCCTCGACAGCAAGCTGTTTGCCTTTCATGTCATTTTCCCACTTCCTGTTAGCCCGGTTCTGCTATTTACAGAAGTCATTTCAATCTCTACATCAGTTTTTCTGTCATATGTAAAATGTCAGGCCAGGTGTAAAACCAGTGTCTTGAATATCTGCCTACTAATAAATCGTCCAGAACCTTTCAGACTGCTCTGAATATTTGTCTCTAGCACCCTGGTAAACTTGGGTAATTGCGTATCAATTTATTTTTAATAGCTTCGTATATACAAGTGGAGTGTTGTTTTTCATTCAGTGACCCAAAACACTCTATGTGATGTTTAAGTTCCAGTGCTGAAGTAGCTATGTATCATTAATGAGTATGTAAATTCCTATAAAAACATACATACACAGAACAAGAGTCAAGTCTTCAAATTACCACCAAGCTCAATGTTTAATATAATGAGCAGTTGAATTCAAGTTCATAGCTCCGGTTGCGTTAGTGGTAGACTTTCTGTTAAGTCCAAGAAACTGTTCATTAAGATAATTGAAGTTCTGAGCCATTTCACCCATCAATCAGACTTTCTTCTGAGCACTTACCAATTATTGCTGAATAGACTGTGACATAACCCATTAACTCGGCATGTTTGCCAGAAGTTATAGGTGCTTTGAGATCTCTAGGAATGAAAGGTGACATGTAAATCAAAGGCATCACCACCATTTGATGCTCCTGAAGTCTGTACTGAAGTTACCTTAATGATTAAGGATTGACATCACCGACATTTGCATTAGAAGTCGGGACTAAAATTTCATTCCAAGATCAAAAAGGGGGGAGAACTGGCTGGTGAGGTGATGAGCCTGACATTAAAGCAGACCTCTGGCAAGGGATCCCAGAGACAGTATTTATGTAGTTGTCCTTTAGGACAAAGCAGGGAGCAATAAACCTGTTAAAAGATATTTTCAAATCAAACCGTTTCTACCTCAAATGTCCACACAAAAAATAGCTTAGCAAATTCCATGGCTCTGTGGAAGAAAGATTTACCCTTTGTGCCTGCAATATTTTTTGAGAATGAGGCACACCTCCTCTTCACGCAATAAGCCAAAGAAGCTATTGAAAGAAAAATGACTCAGACCACCCTGCATTTAAGTGCGCTAGGTGTTTTGTCAATTATTTAATGAAGCAGTGGGTATATAGGCATGACAGAATACGAGAGTTAGCTTTACAATAACCACGCTAACAATGTAATTACGGTACTTCTGAATTTAGTATAAACCAGCCTCTGGATAATTTTTTTGTTTCTGAAGTAAAATTTGCAAATAAAGGGATTTTTGGTTACCACAGCAGCCCTGGTAATATGGACATGGTTCTCCAGCACAAAGCTCACAGACACATCCACAGGTAACATCACAGTCCTCATGCCACTTCATGGCAAAACTTCACAACCATTTCAGGAGTGTTGCGCTCAGCCTGACCTGCCTGTGGACTAACCCTGTGAGGGCAGATCAGGTGTCCAAGCGCTCTCACATTGCAAATTTCCCACCATCTAGCGGTGGAAGAGTTACAGATAACCAAAATTCTCAAAGCCCATTACATCATGGAGCTTTTTGATTTTTCTTTTGGCATCAGAAAAACTTGCTTTTTTAAGGTTCAAACAAGGCTACATTACCACTGCCATTTTCTCCCTCAGTATCTAGGCTTTCATGTTAAAATATATTACATATATACACATATACACACAAATTGCTCCTAACATAGCATCATCAGTAGACCAGACCCTGGAACATACTCTTGCCATGCTATTTGCCAGCAGACAAGTTTAACACCCAGTGGGATATCAGCTTCCCCAACTTAAGGTATTTAAGGGTCTAATGGACATCAGGCAGCTGACCACTGTGACATACCCAGTGATATTTGTGGAATTAACCGTGCAACTGTTGCTCAGTACTTTAAGAAATGTGTTCTAAAGATGTCAAAAAGGATGTTTATAACTGATAGCAAATGCTTGCTTTATATATATATCCTTCAAAAAAGTGCCCTAAATCTGTTCTGTGAGCGTATACAAAGACTAGATATTAGCATTTCTGGTATTTACAGAGATTAATGTGAAGAGTGTTTACAGAAAGTAATGAAGACACTGATCTGGCTTTCTGTTGTTCTCTGCCAAACTTAGGAAGAGCAACACAGGAAGCACTTGGTCACAATCTTTTCTGTGACAGATTTTTGCAGGAGTTAAAGAGTACAAAAAAAAATGTTTTTTACAACTCTTTCAGTAGTTTGCAATGTAATCAAGAGCCAGTGTGAGTAAATACCCCCTTTCTTTTGTATTTCCAAGTAAACAGCATCACTAGCAGCTCTCAGCTGCATTCTTTTGGTGGAAGAAGCATTGCAAAAACACGTTTTTCATGGGTAATGCCATCAGGAGAAGCCAATGCTGCTCACATGCTTGCCCCAAGATGAGTCACTGAGCAGCTGAGAGCACTGGAGAAGCCAGGGCAGTGTCACAAACAAACACATGCCCTATGCTACACACACCCTATCCGTGTTAGAAGAAATAGACCTTCTCAGTGGAACCAGCTGTACTTTTTATTTCTTTCTTTGGAATTCTCAGACCATCAGTACCTACACAGCATCCAGGTGATCGCAAGGCCTCAGCGCCTCCTGCCCTTCCTCCTTTTTTCCCCATCAATGACACCTCCATGTACTTGAGTATCTGTTTTCTTTCACTGCAGAACTCCACACTACCATTTCTCTGGCAGTGCTTTTGATGTAAATCCCCATCTGAAAGTGAGTATTGGGCAAGGAAATAGATCCAGCTCTTACACTGACAAGGGAAGAAAAGAACAGACAGAGTCCTTGATTTAGGGTGATGAGGGCCACTTTTAGTGTTATTTTGATTTATTTGCAATAGAAGATTTTAAGCCTTCTCCTCTCACAGCTAAGGGAATGAGACGAAAAGGAATGCCAAAACTTATTGTAAATTAAATATTATTTATAGCAAACAGACAGTAATCTCCCATGGACAGATCTTGGTATCTTACAGATTGTTTATCATAACGCAAATAGTACTTATGGTAAAAAGAACTCAGGATAGAACCCTTCCATAGCTATATGCTGACACAGAAATATAACTGAAGCACTTCCACAAAGCTACTATAAATCACTGAAAGAACAATGTTCTGAGGTATCTACCGAGAACTAGTCTTTGTAAGTACTGCGTTAGCACACTGTGCTGTGTTAGTTTCTGGTCAGAGATTTGGCACTAAGTGGTGATGCTGCACAGAGAGGGGTGCCTCAGAGCACATCCCTACAGCCTCACCACGATGCCACTGAGCACAGCTGGCACAGCCATGTGTGGGACTGCAGCTGCTGCTGCTCACCCGCAGCTGCTCAGCACACCCAGGTGCAGTCAGTGACATCCTCACCTTGGTGCCACCAGCGTGGCATGAGGCAGTTTCCTTTCAAAGTCAAAAGAAAAAAAGGATCTGATCTGGAATCATCTAATACCAAAAAGTCCATAAAGTACAGATGCGAGCATTCACAGCAAGGAGCTTCTCTCTGATGAACCTTACTGTCCAGCCTCCATCTCCATGTCCTCTCCAGGTTTCAAAACAGTAGAAGGCAGTTATGAACTGCTTTGTAACTCCTGTTCTTCTCAGCAGAATTATTCAGTGCTACTCACCAATTTTAAATGATGAATAAAGAACCTAGCAAGTTCCTACTGACAGTTCACTAACAAAAAAAGTGTCTGAGGTCATTTAGTAAATTATTTGTTCTAAATTATTTCACTAAATCTAATACACAGTACCTTAGGACAGTACCTATACACATGGGAAGGAAAGGGAGAGCATTAAGAGCCTTTAGACATATTTTGGAAATGTTCATGTCAGTTGTGTATAATTTTCAAGGTTAATGGCTTTTTGATATATAATAATGGAATTCCCATTTTTTGTACTTATCCTAGTTGTGAAACCTGTTTCATTTGCATAATCATAAATTGCAGTTAGCAACCCTCAGCATGTGGTTATTCATTTGATGAAAACGTAAATTTCAATTTTATTTTTCTTCAATTGCATACACACGGCACTTATTGAATATGAAAAAAACCATCTTAATTTAACCAATGGATTCAGCTCATTACAACCTACTAAGAACATAGAGGAACCCAGGATTTTGTAACAAAATGCATTTTTAAGCAGTGATTAACAATTAACTTACCTTTTATTTGAGGTTTTAACACCTAGAAAATTAGTCACTGTGTTTGCTATTATCCAAAACCTTCCCTTTAGAATGTAAGATTATTCCG
>JAOWBP010050546.1:0-18973 GCA_028571105.1 Tragopan temminckii
TTTTTTAGTGACGTACGAAAAGAATCTATGAAGAATTCAGTGAAGATATCACACTAGAGTGAGAGAATCAAGTGCAATTTGGTTTTTGTTGTTAGCAAGCAATCGATTGCTAGAAATGTTATTATTATCGATCCAGTTTGGCAGCCAGATATTTGAGAACAGCTATGTCTCACTTTGGTCTGGCTAAAGCTATCAGTGCGCTTCCAAGATACAAAAAGATCCCAATAAAATTTAATTATAAAAAAAAATGATGATAATAATTATTTGCCCAGAAGGATAATAATTATGATCATCTATAAAGAGAATTATTATCAATTTTTTTATAATAATAAATAATTCCTTAATAAAAAACTCAAATAATAATTCGATTTTGGATTTTTTTGGTGGATTCTCAAAAAAATATAATTTGAGTTTTTTGTTCTTGGTTAGAAATCAATTTTTTGTTGGTTGGTTGGTGGTGGAAGATTCGCTCTATTTGAGCAATATTGCTATTGGTGTTTGGTTTTTTTTGGCTGCGTTCCCTAATTAAACTTTGAAGGAAACTGGAAGAAACCAGACCAGGATTGTGCCCAGACATACACAAGCCAAAATGAGAATGGAAATCGGATTCAGGAAAATGTAATCAATTGTCTCTCTCTCCCTGGGTTTTGTTGTTTTTGTTTGTTGGTATGTGACCTAAGCTTAGCCAAGCTTGGCCAAAGCAATCCAACTGACAGAATCGGAGAATTTTTTTTTTTGTTTGGTTTTTTTCTCTGGCTGTTTGGTTGGCGAATCCTCTCTAGCAAAACATGCCTTAAAGGCATTATATTCTGCTTGTATCTTGTTGTTATTCACAATCCGGATCGACACTGAAAAAAAAGAGCTTTAGCTCTTGTTTCATAGCAATATTATTATTTAATTTAAATCATCGACTGATCATCATTTTGGATGATGACAATGCAACCAACAGCAGCAAACCAACATACCAAACACAAACCAGACAGAAAAAATGAACAGCAAAAAAACTGCTTATTCGTTTTTATTGACAATACAATAATAATAATAATCTTGTATACAAGCAAATTTACGTGCACATTCACATTCATTGTATGTGATTGCTGGAAGGCACATCTCGTATACATAGATACACAGACAAATCATCTATAGAACCACGAATCCCAAAAACCAAACCAAAGGTTTCCTATTTTTGTTTTTTTGGTTGGCCAGAAACACAAGCAAATGAAACAAAGCAAAGTAAGCATTTATTATTTGTGTGCTTGGTTGTTATTGTTGTTCTGTATTGCAATTTCCATATAAGCTCTAATCAAGACCAACAACCAACACCACAAGCAAAACAACCAATTTAGAATAATATTACAAAATACAAGAATATTGTTGTATTTTGTTTTGTATCGATCTACCTCGAACCAACCAACAAAAATGAGATCTCAGGCCTAAAAAATGCCAAACTTTAATGCACCGACAATCTTCTGGTAAAATAATGAAATCCAGAAAAAAATGTCAAAAAAAACTAATGCAAATTACAGCAAGGATCACCGTAAAAAGACAAGAGGCAGACAATGTAAAAACAGCATTGACATAATGATAATTAATAATGCCATATAAGATCTATATTTCTTATTAGAAAATGTCTAGTCTCTAATTAGAAATGAGTGAGTGACAGCTAGTTTTTTTGACACTCAAGTATTTTTTTTTAATATTCTCACTAATTCTAAGGTTTTCGTTTTCATTCAAGATCGACTTAATTATAATATTTTTTTAGCATGAATAATTATAGGAAAATTCTTGTGGAATCATGATATGTAAATCCAAAATGGCTCTGCTGCTTTCTGAGAGACCTGTTTCTAGACAATCCTGTTATATTTTTTCTGGTTCTTGATGATGGATCTCTCTTTGAAATGTGCCCAGACACATGAAAAATAAGAATCCTTTGGGACATTTGTCCAGACGTCTAGAGCAAACTGTGACAGGAATTGATTGTCCATTTTCCTTACTAAAATTGATGATTTGCAGGAAGAAAAAGAATAAAAAAACGTTACCAAAGAAAAAATATTTTAGTCACCCAATTGATCAATAGGAAAAAAACATAACCATTTGACTAGAAACTTAATTTAATAATAATTATGTTTTTTTGGGTTGACCCAGGTCCCTAGGTCAATTTAAATCATATTTGATGATTGAATACATAAAATTACACATATGGTTTTTATATGTATGATTTTATCATAGTAATACAGAGATTTTCTGGAACCTTGCCACGCGAGTAAGTGTAATACGCGTTTTGTGTGTGTGTGTTTGGTGTGTAATGAACCAAATAAAAACAGTGGTTCACTGCCGCGCACAGATACGCATAGATAGAGGGATTGAGATCAAATCTACACACATAAAAAAATGTATATCTGACAAAATATTTCTGCTGTTTTTTGTTTTATTATGGATCACCAAAAAAAAATTTAGGGACAGATATAGTTTTGGAGCAGAGATAATTAGAGTGCGGTAACATAATTATTTCTTGTTCTGGTTGGTGGTGACCAATCAACCATAAGATTCACTACACCGCAAAGCGAGAGATCACCGAAAAGAGCCATGGCTACAATTTTTTTGTCGTTGAACGAGAAAAAGAAAACCAGAACACCAGCCTGAATCCTCATTTAGTGAGTCAATTCAATTCAATTATTATTAATTATTATCCAAAAAAAATGGATAATACACTAGTATGGAAAGATACACTGGATAGATTATTTGGAACAACACAACAACAACCAAAAAAACAGATGGATAATGCAGACAAATCATTTTGTGTGTTTGAGATGACAAAATATTTAATAATAAACCATTGATAGAGTGAGTGCATTCGTTCAGCTGCTGCCTGGTTCGCTGCTGCTGCTGTGTTTGGTAATATAATTTTAGATTTTTGTGTGCTTGTCCTAAAACCAGGACAAAAAAGACCAAAAAAACGAAACATACCAGATCACCGAACAAAAAACTGTTATCCCAGATTATATTTCCCAGATAAATATTTAATTTATAATCAAATTTGAAGAAATTAATTAATTGGAAATAATTTCGTTGATAACCTGGGTTGATGGAAATTTCAAATAGAAATGAACCTGGATAATTTTTTTGTGTGTGATTGCGTGATCTTTAATTCTGAAAGGGTTAACAAAAATATGATAAAATCCTGTTAATTGCAATTGTTCCGGAACATCCGTTTCTCTCAATGTGTTTTTACCGGAAATTTTTCCACCAAAAAAAATTCAATTCATCATCATCAACCAAGCAAACCAAATAGAAAAATTCTGGTTTGGAATTTAATAGCCAAAATGGTCAAATAGAGATAATATGGCCATCATTAAATGACATATCATTTTTAAAAAATATAGTAATAATGATGATGATGACAACATCATTATCGAATTTATTGATACGGATAAATAGATATTGAATAAAGATCCTAGTGTGACGAGGATTCTCTGTGTGTCCACCATTGGATATTATTAAATAGGATAATAATCATTATTATTGGACCATATATTTAGTTTTTTACTCTAGGATCCTTCCCAAAAAAAGAAGAAATCTATTGTTGTTGTCATCAAGTGAAAATAATAATATAAAAAATTCAGAATCCAACAACACGGGATTCCATTCCGTATGAAAAGTATTGGAGTCAGCACATTATTTTATATGTGCTTGGTTTTTCTCTCTCTGGTCAATCCAATGTGGTGAATCCAGAGCTCTCATCATCAAAAATCATTTTTTTGGAACAGCATTCAACTATTAATACCAGATGGATCATTCAATCCGCCCATTGTATTCTGCAACTCATCATAATCATTTTATCATCATAATAGCAAGATAGCTAGAGAGAGAAATGCTTTTGGTACCCTGGTTTCTTCAAATATATTCCCGAAAAAATGAGCCATCATATCATCATTCTACAATAATAATAAAAAAAGAGTTCTGCTTTACATCAGGAGAAAAAAAACGGTCAAAATTCCATGTGGGAATCTTCTTCTATTGTCCTGTTGTTGGATAGAAGATGGTTATTATCATGATTATTAAATGCATCACCACTGGACATTGTCCACTAATAATAAACCATTATTATCATCATTCAGAGAATAAAAAAACAGAATCAACAACAACAACAAAAGTCAAAATAATAAAATAGAATTCATTCATGTTTGTGTGTGTGCGTCCTTGTTGTTTGGTTGTATGTTAGGTTATTTGCTTGGTTGAATTCTTTGCCTGTGTGTATGTGAATATATGGATTCTTGATTGAATTATCAAATCATCATTATCCATCTCATCTATAATCAATAATAATAGATGAATGCAAGAAAAAACCAGAGAGAAATTGACAACCGGACCAAAAAACTGGCTAACGGTACATTTCATTTATAATTTTTTTCTATGTGAATCATATTTGTTGAACGAACAAAAACACGCAATAAGCACATCATCATCCAAATTGACCAGAAATGAATGAAAATGAATGAATACAATAGTCCAAATAATAAATTATAAATTATTTGGAAAAAACATGACCCGAAATTATAATCCAATTTATCCCGTTTTATAAATGGATTCTAGACAACATCCCAACAAGATGAATCAAAAATTTACTTTTTTGTTGCTTAATTTTCCCTCCAGGTTTCTCCAAAAAAATAGTGTGTTTTTAAGGGTTAACAATCTAACTTTTGTTGGTTAAAAATTTTGGATAATCACATTTTGATAAATGATAATTTAATTTGTTTTTTCTTGTTGTTAGATGATGAAATTATCCTAGAAATTTTCTCATTGTTTGATTAAGGTATTATTAAATTTAATTAAATTTAATAATAATTTTTTTGGGAAAGTGTGTTCTAAACCAAAAACCGTTTTGTTTGTCTTGCTGTTTCCAAGTCTCCGCGATCTGTCAAAAGTTGTTTCCAACCACCAAAAAATGCTTGTTTTTATAATTAGAGAGAAGAAAATATATTTGATAAATAAATGATAAATAATCAGAAAATAATAAGAATTGTCAATTTAACACGCTAATTACAAAGGAAATATAGCACGTGCCCTATTCAGCCCTAGCCATTGGAACAATCATCCAAAAGGCCAAAGGTTGGAAAAGGGTCTCACTCACACACACACCCAAAGTGTCAAGAGTCAAATATGATCACAATATGCAGTTATTTCCCTATTGTTTGATTCACTTGACTCTATTTGGATCCCTGAACAACAACAAGAAACACGTGACCACTAAATATTAGAAGAGAATGCGCACTGCGCGCAGCACGGTTCGTGTGTATGTGTGCGCAAAGTGCTCTAAAAGCAATAAGGTTTGAGATGGTGGCTGGCCACGTGTCTAAACACAAACACGTAACGGGGTCTTGTGTGTGTGTGACATAATTTTGACCTTTTTGGAATTGAGTCTGTGTTTGTATATTTGCCTACGCCAATAATAATTGCACACACACACACACAAATAACAGTTATAATTGTTAGGGAATCATCAATTTCTTTAGAAAAAATAACTTGCATCAATATTTGACTTTGTGAAAATAAGCCAAAAAAGTGATAGGAGAAAATGTTTGAATCGCGCTCTGGTAAAATTGTGCATTAAATTATATTTTTATTAAAGTTGTTTGTGTTGTTAGTTGCATTCTAATGGGACCAATACAACACACACACGCAATCAACAACCAGAAAAATCAACCGGAATACAAAAAAAACAACAACAACAGAAGTAAATGGCCAACGCCCCTTTTATTTACACTTGTCATATGATGAAATAATATTTTCCATGTGTGCGATGATTGTTCTTGTTTCTCTCTGTCGTTTGAATCCAAACCAAGTTCGGCTAATAAAAACTAATGAACCAAATAGAAATAGCGGTGTTCTATTCTCCAGTTTTTTGTCCCTAAATACCTAAAACAAGACCCAAATTTTTGACAAGTATCAAGTTTTTTTGGGGTCTACTTTCTCACTTGAACTTTACGGTCATTTACACTGTGTCTGTTTGTTCAGAGAAAATTCACACAGAATTAAGTGAGAGAGAGACCTTGTCACCCAAACAGGGTCAGTTGCATATGTTCCCACCAAAATTATCAAGTGAAACGAATACTGGAAACTTATGTCCCAAAATAAAGGACTTTAATTTAATTATCCCTAAATTATCCCTCACTCCCTAGGTGACAGTTTATGAGGCGAAACACACACTTTTTTACAATAAAAAACAATCCAAAATGTGTCAAAAAATTAAGATGGAAACTTTTTTTTAAAAAAAATACTCCCCTTAGTAAGATACCCCTTCACCAAAAAAAAAACTGCACACAAACACGTCATTTGACGACATTTGGATTCATGTGAGTTGAAATGTATTCATGTGAACACCAACCACCACAATTGTGATAGTTTGTTTGTTTGTGAACAAAAACCTAGAGAAAAAAAAGCTAAAAAATAATTTACTAATCAATTTTAAATAACTTACCCGGAAAAAAAACAAAGCACAAACACACACTCAGAAACAGACACGGAGACAGAGAAACAAAAATTTTTACACACCCAAACAAGAATCTTTGAGACCAGAACCAAGTGAGCAACAAAAATAACAACAAAAAATCAATGAAGCATAAAAGTGAAAAATTCTTTAGGATGAAAAGAAAAAAGAACAAAAAAATAACAGAATTTTGCAAAAAAAAAGAAGTACATTTGATCTTTTGGAAACTAGGAAATGTTTGTAAAAAAGGAAGAAAGATCCAGAAACAGAGTGTTGGATCTCTGGTTCCAAGAAGATGACAGTCGTCAATTGCTTGTTTTGCTAGTGTGTGTGTTTTTAGACAATTTACTTGGAAAAACAAGATCATGTTCTTTTTATTTTTCTTCCTAATAAACGTGCAAAAAAAAATTTATTTTTTTAATTAATTAATTCGGTTGTTTGAACACCAAAGAGAACGAGACAAGAGAATGTTTTTTTGTTGGATATTAGCAACAAGAAAAAAAATTACATTCCAAACAACCAAAAAACAAGATCCTTTTTGTGGAAAGATCCGTTGTTTGTTCTCCGGTTCCGGTTGTGAAACACAGAGCTAAATGGTTTATTTTTCACATAGATTTTTTAATGGAAGAGAATCCTACATAACAACAAAAAATGTTTGTCACACAGTTTATTTAAGCTTGTCAACATCAATTTCAATGTGAATTTTGACTATTATAACGCGATGGGGAATTAACCCCGGAAAATTCATTCACACACACAATGTTAACATCTCATCCTGTCGTTTCGTCAATCAATTTCAGCTATAGCGAAACACACACAAAAAAATTATTCATTGACATTAAACAACAAGAGTAAAAAGCAAAAAAAAAAGAACAAACCTGGACACATAAAAAACCAATGAACCAGGCAATCAACCAACCAGAGAACCAGTTCTTTTTTTTGGAAATTGCGTGTTTGTGACCGTTGCACAAACATTATTATTGATTGCATTTTGGAAGACAATATTGCTGTGTGTGATGTCCAGCCATTTAATCATCATTATATTATATAAATATATTAAATTATTATGGGCAGCAGCAGTAAATTGTGAAGCAGCACAACAACAAAAAATCATTCAGGATTTTTGTTTCTGTCGTTTGGTTGTTGTTGTTTATGTCAATGTGAAACAATCGTTGTTAAACAAACAAACATCAACATCCAAAACGATATTTATTAATGGTCAATATTAGAATATATTTTTATATAACAGGCAATGGCCTCAATTGCTTTTTTTGCTTGATACAATAGATTTAAAACAATCAAATAGGACCAAATATATGAGAATAGGCGTTGGTATTTCCATTCATCAAATCATTTTTATTATGGACAAACAAACAAACAAACACAATGTGAACACACTAAATGAGAACAAACAAATATTAAAAAAAACGGATATCCAGAATCTTTTCACTAGCGCTAGATCTTTGATCCATAATAAAAATCCTTGATCATAAATCCTAGATCATAACCCTTTGATTATGATGAAACAAAAAATTTGATTAAAAACCAGAAAAAAATGTAGGAAAAAACATGAAAATAAATCAATCAGTTTTGGCTGTGAGCTTGTTAATTTAGGTTGTTGGGTTTTTTTTGATTAAATAACACAATCAGGTTAATAAAAAAATGTTTGAGTAAATTTGGATAAAATTTGGATATTATCACCACAACCAAGAGTAAACAATAATAAATCTTTTGGGTATCCAAAAAAACGGAAATTGGTTAATAAATCTTGTTTTGTTATCAATTTTCATTGTTTAAACATTTAGAGAAAAACGTGCTGGTTTTTGTTTGAGGAAATATAAAACCAAATATAATTCCGGTAAAACTTTGATTTTTGTGGGTTTTTTGGTTTGAAAATTTTGGTTTTTTTGCCTAAAAGCTTGCACACAATCATTAGCTTAGTAATTAAAATATAATAAAAATAGAATCATAGAATATTATAGAAAAATTAATGGCAAATATTTTTTGATTTTTTTTTGGTTATTTTCAGCCAATTTTTTTTAAAAAAAATGTGAAGGAATTTAAGGAAAAATGGAAACCAGAAAAACATTTTGTGATTCATCATTAAAAGTCGATTAAAGGGAAAAAGTTTTTAAAAAAAACTAACTTAAAATTTAGAAAAATTTAGAGATTTCACAATCAAATTTGTATAGGAGAATAATTATTCTAAAATATCAAAAAATTTAGAAATAAATAAAAATATCTCATAAAAATTGTATTGATTTTTTTCGATAAAACGATTCAACTAGCAAAAAATTCATTTGTTTTGAACAAATTTTTTCTAGAATTTTCATTTTTTTTCAAATCCAAAAAAAATCAAACAAAATTTGAAGCTTCGTTTCATAATTTTTGTGGAATTTTTGAAATAAAACATTGAGAAGAATTTCAACAATAAATAAATAAATGATATATGCTTTTGGAACAATCACACAAGCAAAAAATATAAGAGATTCTTTCTAAAAATATATGAACCTGGCAAAAACATTTATTCAGAATTCATTTCACACACTAGCTTGCTTGCTCATAGAGAATTATTGCTAATAATAATTTGGAAAAAAAACTGGGAGAATTTTTGATATTTAATTTAAGTTCCTAAAAACGACGTCAAACGACAAACAACGTGGCTGGGAATTATTTCTTTTGACAAATCGTTTTGTCGTTTTAAAAAAATAATGTTCCAGAATTCTGAAAGCGAATGATGAAAACAAAAATCAAAAAAATAAAAACGGCACCAGCCAGCCAAAAAATGCCGAAACTTCTCATAGAGAGACAGAAACGAGAGTCACTTTTATTATTTTCCATTGGAACAATAATAATATTGTGCTGATTCTACACCAAAATGATTTATTATAGACCCAATATATAAGAAAATTATATAAAAAAATCTTTTATTTAAACACAGACGGCGACGAAAAACTGGGTTGAAAATGAGATATCTGAGTGAGTTGTTTGTTAACGACTTTTTATTATTATTTTTTGGCTCCTCCCCCTTTTCCTCGTAAAAAATTCTAATTCTGTTCATGAAAATAATGATCAAACATTCTAGATTGGAATTCTTCTTCTTTTTTCCCAAAATAATCAACCAACAAGAAAAAAAAGATTTGAGCAAATATTCTCTTGGTCAATTTGTCATCAAACAAGATCACATTTTCAAGGAGAAATAGTCATATTAAGAAAATTTAATAAAGGCTGAGATTATTTAGAAGAAAAGAAGTAGGATCCAAGAAGATTCCAGAAAAAAAACCAAGGATTTTTTTTGGATTCACTGGATTCCATCCATCTTGTTTTCAAAAAATATTCTCTCTATTTTTGGATAGAAATATTCTCACACAGATCGAGCGTGTGTGTAGTGATATTATAAATCACCAATTCCCAAATCACTCATTCACTTTTAGAGAGAGAGTTTGTTTGGTTGTTTTGGAAAGCTCGTTTGTGAAAATTTCAGAAATTTTTGTTTGCAGAACTTTTTATAGAAATATTTTTTTTGGTGAATATGAAAATATCATAAAAAAACAAAGAAGAAAGCCATGGAGACAAGACATGTGTGTGTGTTTTTGGCTCGGTGTATAATGGAAAATAGTTTCACACAGTCATATATAACACGATCTATAATAATATAAGCAAATTAGATTAATTATCATTTTAATCTATTCTGTTATATATTCGCTTTATATACCAGTTTGCTTTAATTAAACCTCGCTAGCTTGCTGAAACCTGAAAATGAACCTAAAACGAATGAGAGAGAAATGGTAATTAATTTCATCTAGAATGAAACAAAAAAAAGTGCCAAGTGCTGAAATTTGCAACCAAAATTGAATGGAAGAAGATTCATATTTCCCAAAAGTTTTCCTATAGTTCTCTCAGTCATTCTCTCTGGTTGATAATTATAATAATTTTTATCCCAATCTGCTATATTTTTTAATGGTAGCTTACCAAAAGAAGACTAAATGAACAATAAATATAATAACAAATGATCTAGGAATCCAGGAACAGAAAAAATATTCTTTTCCAGCCAAAAAAATCAAGCAGACAAACAGAGAACAAACAGCAATGTCGACAACTCCACCTGTATTTTATTAAATTCTTTTTCTGTCTCTTGCCTTTTTTTCATGACTTTTTCGCATAAAGAATTATTGTTTTTTATTGCTTACACAATTGATGAACACAACGAAAAAAACCTTCACAAAAAGTTTAATCGTTGTTTGGTATTCGGGTGGTATCCAAATAACCAACCACCACACAAATTTGATTTAGATTTCTATAACTCTAAAAGAATCTTGTTTAGGGAATTGCCTACATAAAAAAGGGAGAGAGAAACAAATAATTGGACAAGATAACCAGAATTTCTAGCAAATTTCTCTGCGATTGTAAATTTTTTTCCCGTTATGTGTGATACAGAAAGCTAGCAATGGAAAAAACAAACAAAATTATTATAAAAAAGAAGCCTTCAAAAAATAATATTAAACAACAATTACGCAATTACCTGAACAATAATCATCATAATAATCATAAACGTAATTGTAATAATCAATTCTGGTGGTTTCTGTGGTAATATACCTTTGCAAAAAAATAGTCATTTGTGTGTGTGTCGTAATATTTGGATTTGTGTTGGATTCGAGTGGATTCAAGCTCTTATCACATAAAATGGAACAATTTTTTGTTCTGTTTCTATTCTTCTTTTTCCCCTATTTCTGGTTTTTTGTTTCTGGTTGATTCGATTTTTTCTCTGGATTCTGGATTCTCTCTCCCTGGGCGCTTCTTCTTTTTGTTATTTGATGATTGTGGGCGCTGTTTGGTGCCAGAGAGAGAGAAAGACATGATTCGCATATAATTATAATTGCACCATATAATCATAATAATAATCTTGGAGTCAAGTCACAGCAGATTGGGTTTTTGGTGCAATATGGTGCTGACCATTGGATTTTGGGTTCTGTTATTATGGTTTTGTTATTGGTCCGGGGTTCAATCACCACCATACAAATGTGGTGTCTGCATTCCATTCATTTCAAATGCTCTTATCTCTTATTTTTCTTCTTGTTTCTCTGTTCTTGTGGTTCATCATCATGGTGCGTGTGATAATTCAATCCATATATCTAAATCTTCTTGTTTTGAAACCGAAATGCAAGCCATAACCAGAAAAAAAACCAACCAGAATCAGACCAGAATAAAGCAAGCAGCCAACGAAAAATGAATCCTAATGATTAATTAATCAAAATGAGTTAATTAAATAATGGAATTGCTTGCTTGGGCTTGTATGGTAGAATGAGAGACATTTTTTGTGGTTGAATAGTTGGTTTCAGCACTCGCTTTCCAAAAGCAAATGTCTATCCTAAACCTGATTATTATTCACACATTTTCTGTTGCGTTCAATGATAATAACAAACGAGTGACGGTCCCATTGTGACCGTGTCCAGTCATTTTGTCCAGTCCAGTTCACCATTTTTGGACAATAAGCAAAATAGAAAAAAAGCGTATACCTGGAGTATTATATTCTGGCCATGTTTTATTAGTGTAGATTCTAGAGAGACATATATCAGCGAGAGAGAGAGCAAGCAAAACGGTTGGTTGGCTCGTAAATCCTTTTTTTCGGTGCCGTTATATTCTGTGTACAGAATCAACGCAAATTTGATTTGCTGTCTCTCTCTCTCTTTCTCTGTACCTAGGAAAAAACCTGGTGACAGCCAGGTAAACGACAAGCTCTGAAAACCATGAAAACTTTAATATTACCTGCTTGAAATGAAATACTCCATTCATTTTGGTTGTTGATTATTACGGAAACATATTCTAATGAAACGCTAGAAGTAAACCGAGCTTTGTTTTCAAGATTCCAGATTTCAGTTAGCTAGTCTGTCAGAGATCTGGTGAATGATTGAAAACCAAGCAAACTTTTCCAGTGGTTTATTAAATGTTTTTTTTCTGCCTAAAATCTAATGTTGACGTATGTCAACCTTATTGAAAATAAATTTCACAGTATGACTGATAAATAATTTTCTAGTGTAGGAGAATTGACGAACCAACTAAAAAAAAATAATAATAAACTAGAAAGAAATCGCAAATGTCAAATATTCAAACAACGCACCCAGCAGATCAACACAACAACAATCTAAGAACAAATAACGAAAATTTTCTAAATTAAAGCTGACAGAATCTAATTGTATTCGATTGGTGTTTTGTGTGTTTGCTGTTGTTTGGTTGGTCGTTTGTTTCAATCAATTGACGATGATTGGCCAATGTTTTTTTGACTGTTCCTAGATGAGTAACTGTGAATATGGTGTGTGTATGCATGCATCAAACATGTCTCCCACACACACTCTCAGAGTGCTGTGTTTTGCTGGCCAAATTTGGTTATATTATTGCTTTTTATTGGTTATTATTGGTCGTTTAATTCTGCCTCTAAATAGTCAAACCAATAACGAAACAAGGCAAACAAATAACAAACAAATAAATCAAATGGAGAATAAGAGAGAGAGAATAAAGCAAATGGCCTTACACAATGGCCACTGCAAAAGAAATTGAGCAAATTTAGGCCAATAGACACCATTTTGCTTTTTTTGTTTCTGGGGAAGTGTGTCCAAACACAAAAACAAATTCTGAACACAAAAAAAATACAAGAACAAACATCAAGCAACCAAGAAAAAAAGTATATTACGTGATACAATCAATATAAGAAAAAAATGCCGTCACCCGCTTTTTTAGTACCGGAAGGACTATATTATTATTCTTATATTTGGACAATATGGGCGGATACCCAGGATACTAGCAAGGAAAAAACCCTTAAAGAGATAAACAAGAGGTAGACCAAGTGTGAGACCATTATGCATGATTGCTTAAGAATGGCGTTCTGGTTCCACCAACAACAGCAAACAGCAACCAAAAAAAAACACAGTAACCAAAGCCATTAATCATCAGTGAAACGAAACAACAACAACAAGACGCAAAATAGAAGATTGGTTTTGGCACGAAATACCAAACTACCTAAATAAGGTTGAAAAAAAATGAAAAATATATGAACATATTATAATAAAATTACAACAAAATAAATGGATTTTTCTAGCTAATAACCAACCAAGAAAAAGCAGTATTCTGCTTACAAAACGCTGGTTAAAAATGTGACGATTTCTCTGGTTGGATTTTTTTGTTGTATCCTAAAGCACCAAAGAAAAAACACACAAAAACAAATCGGTAAATTTTATATTCAAACAAATTTCTCGGTTGGTTAGGTTCCAGAAGAGCGAGCACACTTGAATTAAGAAAACGCACTTCACTGGGATCTCCATTTTTCATGTTGATGGCCAATGTTGTTGTTGGAATTCAATTGGTTTAGTAAATATTTACCAATCTAATTATGATTGGTCGGTTATTGTTGACGTTGAACCTATAAAAAAACATATAAGAGACCAATAGAAATGATGGATCAAACACACACAAATTCTGTTGTCAATTATTATTGTTGTTTGGATGTGATGACAGAAGCCAACAACCAAACCAAACCAAAACAACAAAAACAATTGACATTTACGAGAGAAAGATTTGCCCAACAATGAAACAAACCAAAAAAAACGAAGCAAACGCGAATCATTCTGTAAATATTTCACCAATGAAGAAAAACATATAAATCGAGACCAATCAAGAATAACAGAATGATAGAACCAGGGAGAGAGAAAACCGAATTCCCCAATTCCAAATTAGATTTGCTCCATTGTTCAATTGTTCTTTGTTTTTTGCAGCATTCTGCACTTATTCTTCGTCTTGGGTTCTGGTTTGTTTGTCTATCTTGGTTTCTGGTGGTGCTGGCTGGCTGCTTATGTCGATTTGTGTTTGTTTATTTGCTTGATTGTGTGCGTCTGTGTCTTTCTGTCTGTCTGTCTAAATGCATTCTGAGAGTTTTTGTTGGCTACTATAATTCTTTTTCTATTTGGTTGTTCTGCTTTGATATTCTGGTACAGTGATCGTTTTATATCTGAGATATGATTGTTTTGTTTCATTGTGTAATTGATCAATGCCACTTGACTTTCAAATATCAATCCATTTTATTATTTTCGCGTGTTTGCGTGGTCGATGACCTCATCGGTCAAACAGGGCAAGTGCCAACCTGTCAAATAGACCCCAGAACAATTATATATTAGAATAATAATAATTTTTTTAAACCATAAGAAAATTAAACACAATTTAGCTTAACAACAACAAAAAAAAGATAATTAATTAAATTTTTATGTAAATATTTACCATAAAATGTTAATAATAAAATTGGATGTAAAAGAATTTTGAAGAGAAGAATACCTGAATTTCTTCAATGACACGAAAATGTCAATATAAGCCTATGTGGCTTAAGCAAACACAGTTTTCCATTGAAAGCTTTGACCATGGATCTTTCTCTTTGGGTTAGATCAATCAACAACCAGAACCAAGCCAACTGACAAGCAACATGAAACTAACAAACAACACAACATCTTATGTTGATTAAAAATTAATTCAATTTTCTCTATTAACACAAAACGATGAGTGTGCTTGGTGCTAAAAACTTTTGTTTCCACCGTTTTCTCTACCGTTTTCAATTAGAAATTTCTTTTGGTAAAAGATCCACAAAACAAGAGAGAATGGTGTTGGTGAATTTGTTCAAACAGAATCGTTTTTTATGATTATCATCAATGATGAAAAATAATAAAATGCCAAAACAACAACAAAAACGAATTGCCGATCATTTTGCTAAACACACAGAGAGTTCATCTCATAATAACAAAGTTAATGTCCATTGACTTTTTCCACTAAAATTCTAACTCTTGCTGATTGCTGTTGATGCTTTCGATTTTTTGTTTTTTTCCATAATCATTGATGATGATCTTCTCTCAAAAAATAACCGTTTTAGAGTTTCGTCTCGTTGTTTAGCTGGTCATAATGATAATGATGATTGCTTCCATTTTCAAAGTTTTTCTCTGCTAAACAAACTCTGGCTAGCTACCAGAACAAAAAAAGCAAAACAATGCCGAAACACACAGCAATAAGATATGGAAAAATAAATAAAATTTCAAATTTTCACCATCCGAAAAAATCTTTATTGGAAATTTTTGTGAATTGGTTGTTTTGCTGTTTTGTCTGTGATAATGTGCCTGTCTGGGCGTTTGATGTGTGTGATTCACACAGCCAAATATTTCTTTATATTCTTGGAACTCATTTAGAAAAAAGCAATAATACTTTATGAACTTATTGGCAGAAAAAAGTTCACAAAACTCATCAACCAAAATATATCAGGAAACTGAAATTGAAAAATATTTTCTATTCTTGTTGTTTTGGATTCTGAATTCAATTCTCAAATTCTAGGGAAAAAATCAAGATGAACAAAAATATTAAAAAAAAAATCGTCTGACCAATCAAACCAAAAGAATCTCAACTAAATCTTGTTTGGTGCATGCGCATATTTTCATTGTGAGTTTTTTTTAATAAAAAAAACACAATCAAAACAACACGCCTTAAGCTAGGCCCATCTTCATTGAATTGGGCCCAGCCTATCAACTAAACTAGTGAAGAAATTATTTATTGGGCTCCACCTTTGGATCGAGAAACTAACCAACCAGAACAAGGCAAGAATAAGGCGCGTACTACAAAAATGATTTTGTTCTCTCCCATTCTCTGCTCCAATCACAGCACTGGCAGTCAGCTCCAGCACTGAACCAAAAATGTTTCAACTGTTATTATTTTTATGGAACAAGCACAATTTCTATGTGTGCGCGCAATCCAACACAGCACAAATCTCTGCACAACAGAAAAGTGTGTGTGCTTTATGCCACACCAACATAACAGACAGACAGAAGGAAATCACAGCATGCTGTAGGATCCTACTGCAGGATAAAAAGCTGCAATTGCATACAAAGCAAGAGAGTGAGAGAGAAGCTAAACAACAATAGCAAAAATATAATAAAACTCATTGATGTAACAAGACGTTTGTGATCAAGGTATCCTATAATAAAACAGAGGATTGTTTTCTTGCGAGCTGGAAGCCTAAAAAATAATTTTTTTGAAATTTCATAAAAAAAAGGTTCAAAATTATATTTTTTGAATGAATCTTGTGTTAAAAAACAAGCTTGTTTTTTGGGGGAAAATTTAAATGATGAACAACCTTTCTTTGAAGTTTTTTCTCTATGAAACTGGGCTCGTATATCATCGATTTTTTTGCTTTCTGCAACAAACAGACCAAAAAGTTTGATGCGGCTTACTGTTTTTTTTGCCAGCAAAAAGTTTCAGAATTTTTTTTGTTGAAGAGGTGGAGCCAGATAACAAATAACAACAAAAATAAATATCACTTTTTGTGCTGGATTCTAGGCAGAAATATTGAAGAAAAAAAAATTCAAACAGACAGACAAAATTTTTGAACAAACGAATCAAGCAAGCAAGAGAGTGAGAGAGTTTTTTCTAGTAAAACAAGAATACAGGAATAAAAAAATTAAGTCAAATCACGTAGCAAAAGAATGAATTGAACAACAACAACAACAACCAAACAAAAATGAAACAAATTCTCCTATGAGTTATTGAATTGCTCTACTCCGCCAGCTTCTTCAATAAAATAGCTGCCAGAGAGTTTTTTTTCGGGTAGATTTGGTCCAGAATTCTATAAGCCGTAAATGAACTAAACCCTTGAAACGTTTTTTTTGTTATGTTGTTTTTTCTTGCAAACTTGCAAGAGTACGTGAAGACCAGAGAAAACAGCAGAAAACTTTAATTCCCCGGGACTGTAGTTTTTTTGAAAAAAAGACCAATTCTCCAAAAAAATTTAATGTGTTAGTGAAAAAAAGTTTTTCTTGAAAAAACATTATTTTTTGAAATTCACATTTAAAGAAACGAAATTCTCCTATTGAGAATTTCGTTTTTCTAAAACAGAAAGAAAAAATCCTAGCACAATATTGAATGAGATTTTTTCAAAGCAACTTTTTCTGCTAAATCAAAAAAAAGATCTAAATGAAGAAATTCTGCTGGTGATTTTTTTCCGTCTTCTCATTTGGGAAGATTTTGCTTTTTTTTGTGCTTTCTCTGTCTGCTCTTGTCTCCTCACTCGAGGTTCGTCCCAAAAGGTTCCAGCTAGGAAATAAATTTTTATCAAGTTCTGAAATTGAAATTGACGTTCCAACAAGAAAAAAATTGGTGATAGAATAAATTCAGATCACAAACCCTGGACCCAGGGAAAAAAATAGCCCCAGCAAAACATAGCAGCGAAGCAAATATAAATCGACAAACACTCACTCACTGACAATCTCCACTCATTTGTACTTGTGTTTAGACAGGCAGGCAAGGCACACACACAAGCCGAAATAAAAAAAACTAGATCAAACTTAATGAGATAGATTTAAATGAATGAACTGGCATGATAGAGAAGAAAAAAAAGCAAGCAAAAAACAACATTGCTTTAAGCAAATCACGTAACCGCTCTGTAGACTGCTCTATGCTGTTGTGTCGATATATTTTGTTGTTGTTATTTTACTTCAAGTTGCTGCAATGACCAAAAAAAACTGAGTGAGTTTTTTATATATTTTTTCTGTTTGTCGTGTCGTTTTTGGTAATCGCTATCGCTGACACAAACCATATAGATTGACTTGATGATGAAATTGATTGTCTGTCATCTCATCATCACATCAGCAATAATATCTTATCAAATCTTATTTAAATCAAAAATGAAATGAAATCACCCAAATAACAACAGCAAAAACCGACAGTTATAATAAGTTTTTTTTCGCAATTTGTGAAATTTTTTTAAATTTAAATTTATAATTAATTATTTTTTAAAAAAATTCAAAAAATTCTTGTTTTTTTTTTGTACAAATAAAATAATCAAACAAAAACGATAATCGTCAATTGAAATCCGGGTTAATCATTTTGATTAGGGAACGAAAAATAGTGGCAAAAATTAGTGAAACAACATTTGTAACAACATGGTACAACAGAATACAAGCTAATACAATGTGTAAATAACCCCACACAAAAAGCTTTTTGGTCTTTTTGGTTTGATTGAAAACGATTGGTCTCTGGATTTTTTTTCTTTGGCTCTGGCTCTAGCTTTACACAAATGAAATAAAATTCACTTGTATAAAAATAAACAACACAAAATAATAAAATAATAAAAGTATTATTCTCGCTGCCAAAAATTTTCTCGTTGTTTGGTTGTTTGGCTGGTTGTTCATATCTCTTGGGATTGTAGTAGCCTGCACTGGCAAAAAGCAATTGTTTACTTGTATCTGGGATTCACTTTATTCATTCATCCATTCACATTCAAGCAAAACGTTTAACGTTTCACCGCTTAGCTAGCTGGGTTCAGTTTACCGTTCAACAGTCCTAAGCTATTATCATCGTTAGCATGATTGTTTAACATGTGGATAACCGTATTGCTTATTATTACCGTTATTCTGTTTTCAAGGAATATAAAACAAAAAACACAGAGAGACAGCTATATAAATAATAGAC
>JAOWBP010050547.1:0-18973 GCA_028571105.1 Tragopan temminckii
CTCAGTTGTTTCATCCTTGGCCTGTATTGGTAGTGGGGTTTGCCTCGGCCCAGTGGCAAGACCTTGGATTTGGGTTTGTTGAATGTCATGAGGTTCACATGGGCCCAGAGCTTAAGCCTGTCTAGGTCCCTCTGGCTGACATCCTGTCCCTCTGGTTTGTCAGCTGCACCACACGGCTTGGGGTTTAAAGACTGCTGCCAAAAAATCATCTGTTTACATTTGTGAGTCCAGTTTCAATTGATAAAACTACGTGACCTGAAAATTCTCAAATGGAATGTGTAGAGTAGCAATCAGATATTCAACTTCAGAATCTGATCTTTCTGGACTGGACTTTCATAATCCTTACCTTAGCAGAGAAAAATATACTTCTCTTCACAGTCAGACCTTATTCACGTCATTGCAAATTTTGCAATGAACAATTGTTGTCAAGGGTTAGGTACAAGAAGAGAAAATTTTCTGAAAAGTCTCTGATGAACAGCTTGTGGCCTCACTAACAATTGCAGTCACTTCCATTGGACCAGACTGGTATGTTAGTTTCACAAAAACAGGGTCAAATATCCCACTAGTTCAATGTTTCAGTTCCTTTCCCCTCTTCTTTAATGTTTTAATAAAACTATTTAAAATTAAAATGTTCTGTTGTTTATATACGTTAACTATATTATTATTTATTTTATGGGAGCTGTTCCAAAAGTAATGCCTCCTGTTTTATTCTGTTGGCCCACAGTGTCAGAGGCAGATGTTAGTGGTTGGCAGTAGAGGTTGAACCTTCCCACCAATATTCCACTACATTTTGTGGCTGTAAGACAGATGGCAGTAGAGGGGCAGTGGCTGAATGGCGTATGACATGAAAGTGCATATGAAGCAAAGGTGTGTCATTGAATTCCTCCTTGCAGAAAAAATTGCACCCACTGACGTTTGTCTGTACTTGCTGAGTGCTCATGGAGACCATCCAGTGGATGCGAGCGCAGTGAGGTGGTGCGTGGTGCATTTCAGCAGCGGTGACACTGGGTTACCTTTGCTGGTGCTGACTTATAATTGTGGCATGCAGGCTCTTGTTCATTACTGGTGAAAATGCATAGCTAATGGTGGTAAAAATAGCGTTTTGTAGCTGAGAATTCACTATATCAAATAGCGCTATTCTACTCTTTGCATCTGTTGTTCTTTCTGTGGAAATAAATAGAACACATTACTTTTGGAGCAGCCTACATATACGCGGCCCAAGATGACTTCTATTCACTAGAAGTGACCCAGGCAAACCTAAAGGTTGGACACCCATGAGCTGGTGGAAATGAGCGTTTGTCCTCACTCATCCTTTGCCATTTTGATTCTTTTTGTAGTGCAGAATGGAACTAATATCACATTGGAGGTCTGCTTCCAACACTGCTTTATGCTTCTGTTTTTATCAGTATTTCGTACCTCTGTTTTGTTTAATCCAGTAATTTTGTACTTTCAGTGGTCTTGCTGGGTTTCCTGATCTTTTTCTTTCTCAGTTATTATGGCTCCTGAAGAGTAGCTGGTTATTACAGCTACAAGTAGACTTTCTTAAGTTCTAAAAAAGACAGCATGCTTATTAATTGATTCTTCTTCTTTTAACTAAATAATGTTACGCTTCTAGTTAGCATCAATTTAGGAACTGTTGAGCTGGATGCTGTAATTTTAACTGTAACTCATCGCTACATCTCCATCCGTATTCCAGGCCAAAAATATTTGATTTGTTTCTTCTTTATCAGTAGCTTGAAAAAGCCATAATCTCTCTCTCTCTTTCTTTATCTGCACCTCAGTTTTGCCAGACATAATACTTCAATTAGCTGTTAAGCATCTTTCTGAAAATTAGAGACAGCTTAGGCGTATGATCTGTATCATATATGGATATGTTTGGATACCTTGAGGGCTAGGCAGAGAGTATTTCAGAAAGTATTATGATAATTTACACAAAAAAAGATGATATTAATATTAAGATTCATCTAGTGAAGTAATTAAAGATATAAATATGTGGTACGTTGTAGTGAAATTGCTCTTTTTTAATTAGAGATTAGAGTGCTTTTGGTTGCTGATGCTTATTTAACATTAGCTATAGTTAAAACATAGTGTAAAATTCTCTCTTAAGCATGGATTGTCTGTGATACAATCTAACCAGATGATGATGTCATGACACTAGTTTACTGATCTCAAGGATTATGTTCTTCTTTTGCAGCCCTATTCAGTAGTTTCAGCCTTCTGGTATGTTAGTTTTATGAGAAAATAGCAGTTTTCCAAACAGGAAGTCATATACCACTAAATACCTTCCAGTCTTTCCTGTCTAAATGATTGTCCTCCTGGTAGATTAGGGTATATTTTTGTTAGCAAAGAACCGTTTCAAGTAGCTATTAAGCATCCGTCTGCTTATTGACTGAAGGAAGTAATTAAGAGTTATATTGGATGTGGCAGTTACTGGTATTTTCTAGCTGGAACTGGAGCTTGATACTATTTTCATGTGTCTGCTTCTCTCTGTGATCTAATTTATCAGCATGCTTTTGTGAGAACACAGAAGAGAGGCAATAGATTTTGGTGAATGGAATGTTTACATCCAAGACAGAGATGGGAGAACTGCTGAGGGAGGCGGGAAACCGAAGCTTCACTAGCTTTGCTGACACATGCTGACATGTGATGTAGAGATCTGTTACTAGTCAAATGCCAGTGAAAGGAGATTTTTCTGATCATATTCTAGAATGTTTCTTGTCAGATATCAGGGGACTGATCAGTTTCAGTGTTTTAATGATTATGTCCCCCTTTTTAAGTGCTTTGTTCATATTCTGAAATTACCAGAAATTTTAATCAGTCTGTGTATTTAGTTCTTTTTCTGGATAGTTCCCGAATGGAAATGATGCCAATAATGGCTATGATACTGTCATCTCTTGGAACTATGAGTGTTATCTCATCTGTTCTTCTACAGGGAGGATATGTGCATTGATAGATTGTTCATATTGGTTTGTAGTTGAGTTTACTGGATTGAGTCAATTCATAAACGTAAACAAAAAGAAGGAGAGGAAGAAGAAGAAATGGGCTGATGCTGTTATGGAAAATTAAAAAAAGTAGAGCTTTACACTTCATCTGCAAATCACGTTACTTCTGTTGGATAGTGTGTTTATAGCCATTTCTAATGCAGATAATTTATATTCAAATTAGTATATTTGAAGTCTTTCACATGCTAGGCTTCTGTTAGGAAGTTTCTGCAAATAGAGGTGATCAGAGACCGTTAATAAGGAGAAAGCTGCATACTTTGACACTGTCAGCCATTTCAGAATTATAATTTTGCAAATAGAATGCTATCATATTTAACAGCATACTGAAATCTTAGCAGAGACTTTCTGAATTTTGTATTAATACAGAGTCCTCTGGCAGAAATTCAGAGTCTAGTTTTTGGTATTTTTTGCTCGCAACTGCTTTGAAATTGAGTTTTGTATTTTTTTGTTATCACTGCCTATACTTCATGTGTATGTTTCCTAAATGTTTCTTCTACAGAGAAAGGATTGGATTGATTGTTTCTTCCTGGTCTGTTGCTGTCCTGTTTTAAAAATCTTTTTATTTCTTTCCCCAAAAGTGTTTTCCTATGTGTATCTAATGCTCAACTTTCCTTTATTTATTCATTTATTTATTGTAGAATTAATTCCTCAAATACTGAACAATAACAAATATGGGGGGCTGTGGAATCAGTACCTAAAATTATAGCTCAAGCTTCCAGTTTGGAAATATAGGTGCAGCAGTACAGTGTGAGTTGAGTCCCATCCCAAATATGTATATTTTTTGTAATGAAACTTGGGTTTAGCGTCAGTGCACCTATGTTAGCCTGTGGTAATATTCTTCTTCTGTATGCAACACAGTTATATTTCTGCTCACTTAAGCAGTAAAACGCAGACTCAGCAGAAGAAGCAAGTATACTGACTTCTGTTGCAGATTGATTGGTCCCAGAGATTTCTTAACAGCAATGTTTGGGCATGCAACATTAGAAACTGTTTTTAGAGTCAAACTGACTAAAATTTTACTTCGCTGTAAATTATAATATTCTATAGATTGAATTCATTGTGGATTTCTTTTAAGTATAATTTAGAATTTCAAAGCAATTCAGCTTTTCTTGCATTCTAAGATAATAAAACATGAGAAAGCTACCATGAATGGAAAGAGTGGCTTCGACAAGAATTTAAATGGTTAGTGAAAATTTTAGAACTGTAGTTTTTGTTCTAAGACATGAAATAAAACTTCATTCACTTATTACATTCGCTGTCAGCATCCTGTGCTTGAACTGATGCAAAAAGTCTGGTTATATAATGCAATTTTAGTAATGTCACAAGTAGGTTAAAATTTTTTGTAACTGTTTAGGAAAGGGAGGTGTTGAAAGGTCAAAGATAAAGCTTTTGCTGTGTGTTTGGTCCTCTTGTCAAGCTAGCAGCTGATCTCCAGAAATGGCAAGAATTGGCAACTCTGATCATAGCCACGAGCAGCTCTTGTCCCTTGGCATCTTTGACAAGCAGAGCCAATCTGCTGCAGATTGGACACACATGAATGCCAGGGCCATTATTTTGATTGAAGAAGGAAATACAAACCAGTTCCTCTATCCTTTATTCATCATTTGCTGAACAGCGGTGTTTGGGATCATCAAGACTCATTGTCCTCTAGATAGACTTTACAATTCTAATTGAACAGCTTTCTGAGCTTAAAAATGTATTTCACCTGTTAAAAGCATGGATAGAATAGTATTAGATACAGAGAAATGTATAATTTCTTTTTATCAAGTATACCAGAATGAAAATGTTATTCCTGCTGTATTAGAACAGCCTTTTAACAGCTTCCTCAAGGGTAGCTATACAGTCAGCAGGCAGACTGGTTATGAAGTTTGCTAAGGAGACGGGTATCACTTCTTTAAGCATATCTTCTGGAGTCAAACTTCAGTTTCTGTAAGAGAAAGAGAAACACAGAAAATATATTACTTACTTTTAAGGAGGATTAGATACCTCTGGTGTTGTTACAGAGAGTGATAAATTACCTTAGTCCCAAGGCATTATGGTGGTCTATTTTTTTGTCCAAATAAAAAAAAAAATCAAGCCCTGTAGGGCTATCATTGCCTTTGTAAAAATCTGGAGGTGTATTGTAAACCATCGGTATTGAAACTGACTTGATTTTAGTGCCAGTACTGCTCTACTAACTGCCTTTTCTTGTCTAAGAAGGATATATTTTTTTAACTGTACAAAATTAATGCTATTTCTAAAAACATATTACAAGATTTTAAAATTCCACAGGAATTGGTCCCTGAGAGAGATTGAATACAATTGTTTTCTAGCATATGTACTCTGTACAGTGTTGGTGGAATATCCATTTTAGTAATCTGTGCGGGGACATTACTATTATTACGCAGGAGATGCCTGAAGATTGGGAGAGTGTTTTCTGTATTTTTCTGCTTTCATAGATGCACATGTTGATGAGTAAATCAGACAACTTTCACAGTGTTACAGAAGATAGTAGAAGTATTAGATTGTCTAACAGCCTGAGAAATTCATAGATGGCAGAAGGAAAATGGGAAAGAAGAACCTACCATATCGATACTGTTGGACTGATGTCATAACACTTGTTAGTTAACTCTGATAGGATATTAATAAACACTCCAGTGTTGGTTTTCAGAGATCATAGTCTATGTGTACAGTGGCTCAAGAGGTATTACATAAAAAGGAAGAATTAAATAAAATACTATTTTGGTCCTTATGTAGACGAGCTATTATGTTTCGCTGAATCTTTATGATGCAGTAATTTTATATTGTTGACATCACGTGGATCACATCATACTAGGATGAAGGTACGTGTGATCAGAGGTTTGGGTCTGACAAACGCTTAATTCTGTGAAATAAATACAAACTGAAATATATATATCCTACATTTGGAGTTTCATTACCTTAAATGACTGTAGAAACACAGAATCTTTGCTGTTGGAAGGGACTCTTAAACTGGTCCAACTTCTCTGCAATGAACAGGGACATCCACAGCTAGATCAGGTTGCTCAGAGCCCCATCCAGCCTGGAGTTGAATGTCTCCAGCGACAGGGCTTCCACAGCATCTCCGGGCAACCTGCTCAGTGCCTCACCACCCTCACTGTGAAAGACTTCTTCCTTCTATCCAACCTGAACCCGCCTCTTTAAGTTTGAAACCATTTCCCCTTGTCCCGCCACAGCAGAGCCTCCTGAAGAGTCCATCCCCTTCTTCCTTACAGCCCCTCTTTAGATACTGAAGGACCACTCTCAGGTCACTTCAGAGCCTTCTCTTCTCCAGGCTGAACAGCTCCAGCTCTTTCAACCTGTCCTTGTAGAAGAGGCGTTCCATCCCTTGCATCATCTTTGTCACCCTCCTCTGGACATGCTCCAGCAGGTCCATGTCTCTCGTGTGCTGAGGACTCCCCATCTGGTTGCAGTACTCCAGGTGTGATCTCACGGGCGCAGCGTAAAGGATCAGGATCACTTCCCTCACCGTCCTGACTACACTTCCATTGATGCAGCACAGCATTCAGTTGGCTTTATGGGCTGCAAGGCTACAGTGCTGGCTCCTGTCCAGCTTTCCATCCATGAGTACCTTGCAAGTCGTTTTTGGCAGTGCTGTGCTCAGTTGTTTCATCCTTGGCCTGTATTGGTAGTGGGGTTTGCCTCGGCCCAGTGGCAAGACCTTGGATTTGGATTTGTTGAATGTCATGAGGTTCACATGGGCCCAGAGCTCAAGCCTGGTCTCTAGGTCTCTCTGGTGTGTCAACCACAGCCCACAGCTGGGTATCACGTGCAAACTTTCTGAGGGTGCACTCAGCCCTATTGTCCATGTCACTGATGAAGGTGTTAAAGAGTATCAGTTCCAGAAATGAGCCCTATGAGACACCACTCATCACTGATCTCCATCTGGATATAGAGCCACTGACTACCAGATTTTGTACTTGGTCCTGGTGCCATTTCTTCGTTGATTGAACTGTCCACCCCAGAAAAAACTGTATCCAATTTGGAGAAAAGGATGTTGTGGTGTACTTGTCAAAGGCCTGACAGAAGTCCAGATAGCTGACATCAGTGGCTCTTCCTTTCTCCACGGATGCAGTGATGCCATCATAAAAGGCCATTAGGTTGGTCAAGCAGGGCTTGCCCTTGCTGAACCCCTGCTGGTTCTCCCTCTTTTCCATGTGCCATAGGATAGCTTCCAGCAAGATCTGCACAGAGTTGAGACTTACAGGTCTGTAGTTTTCTGGGTCATCCTTTTTACCCTTCTTTAAAATGGGTACTGTATGATCTTTGGTAAGCTCTTGAAACAATAGTGAAGTATCACATATCATTACTGCATCAACAAGCTTGTGTTTGGATTGCATAGCCATAGAATCCTTGCTTGAAAGAGACCACAAGCCCATGCTGTTCCAAATCCCATGCCATGGGGGTTTCCACTCACTCGGTCAGGCTGCCTAGGGCCCCATCCAGCTGTGCTTTGAATGCCTCCAGGGATGGGGCATCCACGGCTTCTCTGGGCAGCCTTTGGTAATGAATGCCTCACCATCCTCTGTGATGTCTTCCTATGGTCTTCTTTTTGTTTAAAGCCATTCCCCTTGTTTTATCACACCATGCAAAAAGTCAGTCTACCACCTGTTGATACCCTATTCAAGTACTGGAAGGAGGTCAGTAGTGGTGTCTGAAGTACAGTTTCTAATAATTCCACTTTAATTTTATCCAATGATCACAACTTCTGGCTGGTAAGTAGTGTCCACAAGCAAACTGAACTGGAATACAAATGAAAAATTTTGTTCATTAAAAAATTATTAAAAAATTACATAAGGGAACGGGATGGAGAAAGCAGCTGGTAGTAAGTCTTTTATGGTGCTGTGAATTAAGCTTTTTAAAAGAGCGAGATATCAGTCAGTCTTCAGTTTGTAGTTTATTCGTGTCCTGATTTTGCACTGCCAGCCACATTTTTCTTTTGCTGACAGGCTATGCAGTAAATTCCAGCAGGTTTTCCTTTGCTTCTCTTTCAATTTTGATGACATGTGTCTTTGAACTAAATTGCAAATAGAATGGCTTGTCTTTAAACTTGCACAGTGTAAAGACAAATGAAATTACTGGAATTGCAATAATGTACATTAGATATGAAAATGGAAATGTGAACACAACTATGCTATTTATATTTTGTGTTGACAGTTCTTCCTGTTACTTGTATGTGGTTTCTTGATCAGTGAGTCACCTTCTTAGCTTGCTTTTCAGATGTGTCTGTTTATTTGTGGAATCACTTGGTATTTCAGGCTTTTTAGTATCAGTGAAAATGTGTTGCTTGTATTTCAACTTTGGTAGCCACAATTAGTAGATATCTTTGAGAATATGAGCCTCAGCTATTAGAGCTGAATTCTGTATTCCATGTTCAGCAAGAAGTTAAGCTGTTTTGTACACTTAACAGGTACTTCTACAGTCCACTATTTGAATTAAAGAAGATAGTTTTTTCAACAACAAGGAATCCAAATAAAATTACAGGGTTTTTTTTTTGTTTATTTGTTTGTTTTTTTAAATGAAAATGTTTAATCCTGTAAGAGCGTTTCACAGATTATGTAGATATAAACTGATTATTTACAGCATGAATCTTCAGAGCTTTCTCTAATTTGCTTAGTTTCAGGAATACAGTAATATAAATCAGGTTTTAGCAACTTAACCATTTGGTAGAGAAAAGGTTGTGTTTCAGCATAGTCTGATTAGGTCCTCTTAGAAGTTTAATGTATGGAGAATGTAGTACAGAACAGAAAATTTACTCATTTGAAATCAGTTGAAACTATATAGGATTTTTATTTACTAGAGTGATATAATATGCACTTAAGTCACAATATAAGTGCAAATTATGTTTAGGAGAGTGCAGCACTTGCAGTATACAGTTCAGTCACAATACAAGTGTGAATTTTATTACTATTTAATAATATGTTGACTGAATAATACGATGCTGAATGTCTCCAGTCTCTAGGGAGGAATATATGGGTTGCAACTGATTCAGGCCTGTTGCTTGTCTTTGATTGTCTTTTGTCATGGGAGCAAATACTTTCATAACACTTTCTTCTTGCTAGTCATCTGAACTGTCACACTTAGGAGGATCAATATTAAACCAGATAGCTCTTGATCATTCACTGTTCATGGTATAAATGGTGGCAATCACTTTGAGTCTGTTTCAGTAGATGGTAGTAAATGATCCCTTTGCATATGGGCATCTTGTACTATTATTTAAGGCTGCAAGTTTGAGTCTAAGAAATTATTTTGATTTTCTGTGTTTATTGCTAATGAGCTGTTATCTTTTCTGGTTGTTTTCCTTGTTCTAGCATGTTATGTGCTCTTGTCTCTTCTGACTTCTGCAGTACTCACAAATAACTCACTAACAGCCAGCCAAGCCTAGCTCTCATTCCTTTTCTTCAAATTTCTGGAACCTTTACATTTTTCAAATTCATCCTAAATATCAATAAAACCAGTGAGTTGCTTTTCTGTCTATAAAACTCTTGGTTATAATTTTTCTATCCCTCCTTTTCAAAGTTAGTACTTACACTTTGCTAGACTTTGCTAGTATTTGTAGTAATCTGTCGCTCTTTTAAATGGTGGTCCTGTCTGCAGCCGGTCTTATCGCTGCCTGTTCTTAATTACAGTATAGGCTTTCTCTACTAGGTTCTTATTTGCAACTAATACCAAGTCAGAAAACCTTTTTTTGCCAAAGTTGTCATTACACTCCCTAGGAAATATCTTCCCAACTGTGCTAGCTAACATCTAATACATGCTGACCAGGTTCTTTAAAATATTCCATACATGGAGTGTTTCAAACATAATGCAAAATTTTCTTATTTGAATAGTTGAAGTTATGAGGGATTTTGATTTAGCAGAGTGATACAGCAGTGCACTTAAATCACAGTGCAAGTACAAATTGCTTTTAACAGAGTGTAGCAATTGTGTATGTAGTGGTTTAACCCAGCAGGCAGTAAAGCACCACACAGCCGTTTGCTCACTCCCCCCACAGTGAGGTGATGAAGAGAACTGAGAAAGGTAAATGTGTGAGAAGTTGTTTGAAATAATAAGAAAGAAAAGAGGAAAAAAAAACAGCAAAAAAAATCAAATGATGCACGGTGCAATTGCTCGCTGCCTGCAGACAGATGCCCAGCCAGTCCCCAGTGACCACGTCCCTTCCCCGACCAAATCTCCCACTTTTATTACTCGGCATGATGCCATATAGCACGGAATGCGCCTTTTGGCCAGTTTGGGCCAGCTGTTCTGTCTGTGTCCCCTCCCAACTTCTTGTGCATCCCTAGCTCCTTACTGTGAGAGCAGTATGAAAGCTGAAAATTCCTCAGCTCTGTGCTAGCACTGCTCTGCAACTACTGAAACATCATCATGTTATTAACTTTATTCTCATCCTAAATCCAAAACACAGCACTGTACCAGCCACTGTAAAGAACATTAACTCTATCCCCTCCAAAATCAGGACAGTACTACACATTCACAATACAAGTATACTTAGCAAAGTGTAGCAATTGTTATACACAGTTTAATCACAAAACAATTGCAGATCTCATTATGGGACTGTAATAACATTCCTTAGAAAAATTGGAGTATCCCACTATCTAAGTATATCGTTTAGATTAGCCTTTAAATTTTTTTTTGAACTCTCAGGTTTTGTGACCTTTGCAAAACATTTTGATATCTGCCACAGCTGATATATTGCACTTTTTTGATATTCTACTTTATTAAAAAAGCATCCTGTTATTTTCTTTTGAATGGCAATCTTTGTATAACCAGGAAGCCATTAGACTTAGCCTCTGATTCAGTATGGTTGTCCTCACATACAATTTTTATGAGAACTGAAGCCTTCATTAATAATTCAGTCATTAGACTCTGTAACCAAAAATGTGTATCTATTTTAGAGTACAGTCACAAGAAATTTAAATATTTGTATTTTCATACTTTGCTATGAAAGCTAGACTTTCATTACTAAAAGAAAGAAAGATTTCTGAAATGGGGTTTGCTGATATACTGCAGGAGCAGTGAAGTACGAAGTTCCAAGTCTATTTCCCTGACCAACTTTTTTTTTTTTATTAGTTCCTCCAGGACACTTCAAACTATATATAATGCCTCCCAGGGCTGAGATTATGTTCAACTACCTGAAAAATAACAGATGCTGCTATGCTCTTCATAGCAGAGAATGTTGCTCTACAAAGCCAGGAATCATCAGTGGAACATAACCCCAAGCAGCAAAATCATTGTTGAGACTGGCAAAAGCAAATTGTACTGTATTAGCGTCTATGGCTTTTCACATCTGCTGGGTTAAATCAGCAAATACTGCCAACAATCCATTCTGCAAATGGCCCAAATGTTTTCCATCTGAGAATTTGAATTTAACTTAGTAAGCAAAAATCGTTCAAAGCAGTGGTCTTGAGTTTTGGAACAAGTTTGGCATGAACTATTAAACCAATAACATTTGTGAAACATTTATTTCGTGCACTTACTCATTTGGAAAACAACTATTTATGTGTACTTTGTTTTACAAGGAGTTGTCTTTATATCAAAACCCATTCTGGACTAAGGTTTCATTTTGTCTAGATATTTTGTTTAATGTTCCCCTATTCTTAAATACGTAGAGGGATACAGGCGTATATAAATGTTTACATAAATGAGAACCAGTATATCCTAAATTATATTATAGTGATTAACTAATCCTTTATAAATATTCTTTTCTAGTACTAATGTGGTAGTGGGAACTAGTATGAAGTTGGGCATTGCTGATTATTTTCTAGTGTCAGTACTACTATGGCTGAATTATTGTTTGATACGGTACACTTTATAACAGCTGTTATGTATTTATTTAAAGTCACTCATTGGCTCATTAAGTGTTTCTGATTCTCTTTGGGAAAAAAGGTTACTTTCCCTATTACCTTGTTACCTTAAACTCATTACTACAACAAACATTATAGTTACGGTGAAGTAAAAAATGTCTTGGTAGTTATGAAAAATCAGAATCTCTGACCACTGCTAGAGATGGCAGTGACAAGGTTCTCAAATGTATGGGAATATCCTGCCTTACATTATCCCATTACTTCTTAGGGGCTGGTATTAATCCACTGTAGAACTCTACATGAACGTGTGAAGCAGTCACAGACAGAAGTATAGTAGAAGTTTTTAAAAAAAGACATTATTTTAAAAATACTATTGCGCCTATCAACAGACTTAAACATCCCTTTGAAAGGAGATGATGGGCAGACATGTCACTCTTACGGTGTGAAGACCACTCCACAGGCTTACTATCAAAACATGCCAAAATCAGTGATACATCTAATGATACATTAGTGAGGTTTTGGAATCAAAGTAAGATATACTGTCAGAGTGTATTCAGGAAAGGGATTTAACACTCTCCCCCACCAAGCTGGGAGGGAGTGTTGATCTGCCCGAGGGGAGAAAGGCACTACAGAGGGACCTGGATAGACTGGATCGATTGGCCAAGGTAAACTGTATGAGTTTCAATAGGGCCAAGTGTCGGGTCCTGCATTTTGGTCACAGCAACCCCAGACAACATTACAGGCTTGGGGTGGAGTGGCTGGAAAGCTGCCTGATGGAAAGGGGCCTTGGTGTACTGATGGATAGTCAGCTGAATATGAGCCAGCAGTGTACCCAGGTGGCCAAGAAGACCAATAGCATCCTGGCTTGTACCAGGAATGGTGTGGTGAGCAGGACAGGGAAGTAATCCTTCGCCTGTACTCAGCACTGGTGAGGCCCCATTTCGAATACTGTGTTCAGTTTTGGGCATCTCAGTACAGAAAGGATATTGAGGTGGTGGAGCAGGTCCAAAGAAAGGCAGCAAGGCTTGTGAAGGGCTTGGAGAATATGCCCTATGGAGGAGGAGACTGAAGGAACTGGAGCTGTTTAGTCTGGGGAAATGGAGGCTGAGGGGAGACCTTATTGCTTTCTTCAAATACCTGAAAGGTGATTCCAGTGAGTGTGGGATTGATCTCTTCTCACAGGTGACAGGTGACAGGGAAATGGCCTTAAGTTGTGCCAGGGGAGGTTTAGGTTGGATATCAGGAAGAAATTCTTTACAGAAATGGTTTTTAGGCACGGGAATAGGTTCCCAAGGAGGTGGTTGAGTCACCATCTCTGGATGTGTTTAAAAACCATTTGAGTGTTGTGCTCAGGGACATGAGTAAGCAGAGCGTTGTTAGGGTAGTATGGTTAGGTTGTGGTTGGACTTGATGATCTTGAAGGTCTTTTCTAACATGAACAATTCTGTGATTTCAAGCATATGCTCACTCTAGCCAAGCTCACTCAGTCTTTTTATATGTGCATGCAGTGCACAATACCAGTACAGCAGAATTCAATTTTTGTGTCTGTGTCTGAGTATGTTACTCTCTGAGCAGATTTGGGAAAATAGTTTATGTTACCCAGGATTTTAAATTAGCAGAGGGATTACAGCAGTTTACAGAAATCACAGTACAACCATAATTTAGCAATTAAAATATACAGTTGGATCACAACGGAGCTGTGGTTCCAATTTCTGGTCTCTGTACACTCACTATCAAGATGCTGAATTGCCACCAGCTGCCAGGAAGTGATGCATGGGTTGAAGTCATCTCAAACCTTTTGCTGTCTTCAAAATTCATTTTCCATTTCTTTCCAACTGAAATTTCCTTGTTCCGTTTTTATGCTGTATGTTGGACTGTGCCACATACATTGTTCCTGTGTTCTGATCTGACTGGCTTAATAAAACTTTCACACTTTTGTGATCTGCTTTGGAAGAGACATTTACACAACCAGATGATCCACCCAACTGATACAGCTGTTTATTTAAAACAAAGACCAACTTCTCTTTCTCTGGAGATATTCAAGACCCACCTGGATGCCTACCTGCACAACCTGCTGTAGAGCGCCTGCTTTGCATGGGGGCTGAACTCCTTGATCTTTAGAAATCCCTTCCAGCCCCTGCAATTCTGTGATTCTGTGATTTTCTTCATGTTGTGATAAATTCAGCTCCCTTTGTAACAGACGTGGTCAGTCGCTCCCTAGATCTTTTTCCTGAGACTTTTTCCATTTTAGTTGTTCTTTTATTTTATTTTATTTTTGGATGGATCACAGTGCACAGAGTATTATCATGTAAATCAGAGGAACAGTGCCTTGATACACATACAAAATATGTATGTATATATGCCTCCACTATAAGGAATATTTCAGGAGAGACTGCAAGTGTTTGCTTAGGCAGAAAGGAAACTTGGTTGCTTAATATCTTCTTAGATATACAGGATATCGTTGTATGCACTATACATGCATTATACATATTGAAGTTTTATTTATAGTCTTAAAAGTGGTGGCTGGTTTGAGATCAGAATTTATCTTAATGTACACTACAAGGATCATGGTGTCAAAGACTTTACTGCAGTCCACGTAGACAGTATCGTCTGTTCTCTCATAATCTACTACATCACTCATTTCATTGTAAAGGTTAATCTAGTTAGCTGAGCATGACTTCCCCTTGGTGATCCTATGATGACCAGCTTGTAGTTTCTTGTGCTCTCCTTCCTGCCATTCTTGAAGATAAGACTGACATCTACCTTTCTTCAGTCTTGAAGCACTTCTCAGAATCACCATGCTCTATTGGATTATCAAGAATTGACCTTCTAGTGACATGTTTCAGATCCCTCACTCCTCAAAGGTAGATCCGTTAGGGCTTACATATGGACTAAATGTTTGTCCACTAAATGTTTGCTCCTTAACTTGGTTGTTAATGTTTTATTTGTCAGGGGCAACAAAATGTCTGTAGTACATGCTCCTCCGCTTGGTAACTGACAGTTGATCATGAGATTGTCACATAGTGGGCTGCTAGGTTTGTGCATTGACTGCATGGTGGTCCTCTCCTCTGAGATGACCCCAAGTCAGCTTGAACACCCAAAAGGAGCAACAACCAAAAATGGTTTCTCTTGGTTGTCCAGAGCATATGTTTCTCTTACTACTGTGATCACGGTAACCATTAACTCCAAAAGCTTGCCAAGCAGGTAATGTCTCAGATGCTGCTAAACAAGCTTTGAGCCATAAAACTGTTCCAACTTTTCACACAGGGTCTCATCTTATAGGACTTCCAGGAAGATCATGAAAGTTGCCACAGTGTCCAAGCTTGTGACTTTGCTTTTCACCCTTCTCCCTGCCCTCGGGATCTTGAACCATCTTCTGGTCACTGCAGCCAGAGCTGTCTTAGACCTCTGTATTCCCAGCAAGTCCCTCATTGTTGGTGACTACCTGTCTTGTTCTTACTTGTGATTCTAACGTGAGGTCCAGCAGAGCACTGCCCATCATTTGCTTATCTGGGACCTGGAGAAGGATATTGTTCATGCGCTCTAGAAACTTTCTTGATTGCTTACGTTCTGCTGTGTTGTCCCTCCAGAAGATCAAAGTGGTTGAAGTGCCCCATGAGGGACAGACAGTAGACATGCTTTCTATCTTTAGAGGACCTAAGGCACTTACTCTACCTGGTTAGGTAGCAGACACCTACTATAGTGTCACCTTCATCTGTCCTTTCATTAAAAGTAGCGTGTAAGCTCTCAGCTGTCTCTCTTTTGTCCCCTGAGTGGGACTGTTCTGCAATAGCGATGACTTTCTGGAGTCACATACATATAGATATTTTCAATGATTCGTCTACCAGTCTTAGTTTTTCTTTGTTATACAACGTCTTTTCAGAATCTTTAAAAAATTTAATTTCAATTTAATTGATGTGCTGCTAAGTGTTCCTAAGACAGTCTTTTTTTAATGTAGAAGTGGTTTATTTTAGTGTAGGTTATTTAGTTTTTATCCTGTGTAGTTCCTCCAGCATGTAAAATTTCAGATAATAAAGGTGTCAAGTGGTACCTTTCAGAGGAATTTCAGTTTTGCAGTTCAAGTAAGGAAATTTTCCAGTTAGGAATTTTTAATACATCCTGAGAAAGTGCATTTTGCATTTCTTTGCATGGTTTTCCTTCTTGAACATATACATACTCATGTAGTCAGCCTCTGAGCTTGGTATTTAAGAGGATCTTATGAGATGAATAGTCTCAGAGAAAGAAACAACTTAAATGCAGGCTGGTGAATCAGATGATTACAGTTATGTTGCATTGTTAAGGAATTCTGAACTCATGTAAATTCATAGAAACATAGAATGGCTTAGGTTGGGAGACTAATCTCACTGCCATGGAAAGGGCTGCCAATTAGATAAGGCTACCAGAAGCCCCATTCAACCTGGCCTTGAATGCCTTCAGGGATGTGGCATCCACAGTTTCTCAGGGCAACCTGTTCCAGTACCTCACCACCCTCTAAGTAAAGAATTTCGTCCTAACATGTAGTGTAAATTCCCCTCTTCTAGTTCAAGGTGTTCCTATCAGTTTCAGGTCGTGTAAAAATTCAGTTCCCCTTCTCCTTATAAGCTCTCTCATGAAAGGCAGTGATGAGGCTCGCTGGCCTCAGAGGTTCCTGGCTCTTCTTTTCTCCCTTTCTTAAAAATGAGAGTGGTATTTTCCTTTTTCTAGTCACGGGGGACTTCACCTGTTAGCCATGACTTTTTAAATATGATGGGAGATTGGCTTGGCAAACACATCAGCCAGTTCCTTCAGGACCCTGGAATGCATGTTGTCTGGCCCGTTCGGTTGAACACATTCATTTTCAGGAAGTGGTCTCAGATTTGCTCTGTTCTTACAATGGGTTGAATCTTGCTCCCTGAGCTCCACCTAGAAATTGAGGAACATGAGAGGTGTGGGAAGCCTGACTGCCAGTAAAGACTGCAGAACTTGTTGAGTACCTCAGCCTTTTCCATGTCCGCTGAAGCCAATTTTCCATTTTCAGTTACGAAGGGGATTACAGTCTCCTTTACCTGTTTCTTCAGACCAGTGTGCCTAAAGAAAACCTTGCTTTTTCACATCCCTCTCTAAGTTCAGTTCCATTCCCACCTTGGCTTTCCCAATCCCGTCTCTTCATGTCTGAACATCATCCCTATATTTTTCCCGGGCAACCCATTCCTGCTTTCACTGTCTGTACTTTCCTTTCTTATCTCTGAGTTTGACCAAAAAGTTCTTGCTCAGCCATAACAGTTTCCTGACTCTTCTGCTTGATTTCTTCTCCTGGGGGTGGAGAACGCTTATGCTGTCTCTGTTGCATTCCTACGTCCCTAAGGGCAGTTTTCCAGGGGACCTCATCCAGTTATTTGTTAAACAGCTGAAATTTTGTTCTGCTGAACTTCAGAGTCCTGACTCAGCTCTTTGCCAAGTTCCTTGGCCAGGGCATGTCACTACAGCCCAGACTGCTTCTGATCTTACTCCCTTCAGTGGTCTCCTCCACAGTGGTGGACACTGAGTCCAGTAATTATTTACCTCTGTTCAGTCTATCTGATACCCAAACCAAGAATTTATCCTGGATGCACTCCAGTTTCCTGGAGTCTCCTGAACTGCTTGCAGCTTGCAGTGCTGCTTTCCCAGCAGATGTCTGGATGGTTGAAATTCCCTGTCCGGATGAGAACCTATGAATACGAGGGCTGTTGGGGCTGAAGTGATAAGTCCTTGTCAGCAGGCTCCCCTTGATCAGGAAGCCTGTAGTAGTCTCCAACCACAAGGTTTTCTTTATTTATCTAGTCCCTGATTTTAACCCACAAGTTCTCAGCCTGGTCATGGTTGTTTCTCAGAGGCAGCTCTTTGCAATCTATCCACCTCTTAACTTAAATGGCCTCTTACATGGCAATCCCCTGTTCTGCTGTAGAACATGGCTGCAGTGGTGCTCACTGCCTTGGAAAATGAAGTGTAAGTTGCACTTACATTTCAGGTGAAGCATAACATTTACACTTGAATATAGGGTAGTGTGAGAACATATTCTGCTGAAGAGACATCTGTTTTTGTAGCTGATGTGACAGTTTGATTTTTTGATATAATATTTGTTGCTATGGGAATAATTACTATTTCTAGAGCGTTATGTTTGAGATGGAGATCAAGCAACAGGAATAGATAGATCAACTAGAGACTTTTAAAGGTTTTTTTTTTTAGTATTTTTCAAGTATGCCTATGTGCATGAAAGTTTAAACTCTCTTGAAAAGTGTTGTCAATTGATCTGCAAATATATATTGAATTTTCTTGCCATGGCAAGCAGATGCAGCCCCTGCATTTTATTTTCTCTGACAGCAAGACATATCCCATTGGATATGAATAAGTTGACTCTCCCTTACCAAAGAGTATCAAGAATGAAGTATTCACGTTTGTCTTGATTAATTCTTAATTTGGAATGTAAGTATAAAAACAAATGACACTTTTGACTTCTAACCAGGGAATTCTGATACGCATGTGTATACAATCCTACTCAGGACTTAGTGCCAATGAGCTATGAGGTATGGTGAGCTATGAGGTCAGTGACTGGAGGCTGGTCACAAGCGGTGTCCCTCAGGGGTAAGTTCTGGATCTGGTGCTCTTCAGCGTCTTCATCAGTGACAAAGACGATGGCACCGAGTGCACCCTCGGCAAGTTTGCAGATGACACCAAGCTGAGCGGTGTGGTCGAAACATTGGAGGGAAGGGAAGCCATCCAGGACAGGCTGGAGAAGTGGGCACGTGAAAACCTAAAGAAGTTCAACAATGCCAAGTGCAGGGTGCAGGTATTTATACAGACTGGGGGAAGATCTCGTTGAGAGCAGCCCTGTGGAGAAGGACTTGGGTGTCCTGGTGGACGAGAAGCTGTACATGAGCCAGCAGTGTGCGCTTGCAGCCCAGAAGGCCAACTGTATTCTGGGCTGCATTAAAAAGGGGTGGCCAGCAGGGAGAGGCCCCTCTAGTCAGCTCCTGTGAGGCCCCATCTGGAGTACTGTGTCCAGGCCTGGGGTCCCCAGCACAAGAAGAACGTGGAGCTCTTGGAGTGGGTCCAAAGGAGGGCCACTAAGATGATCAGAGGGCTGGAGCACCTCTCCTATGAGGAAAGGTTGAGGGAACTGGGCTTGTTTAG
>JAOWBP010050548.1:0-18970 GCA_028571105.1 Tragopan temminckii
AATCTTTCATTCAATAAACATTTGCCACACCAACATTTTTTTGTGGCTGACCTGCAGTGATATGCTTATGACTAGCTTCTTCTTTCACCATCTGAAGTACTGCATCCAGGCCTGGAGCCTCCAGCACAAGAAGAACGTGGAGCTCTTGGAGCGGGTCCAGAGGAGGGCCACTAAGATGATCAGAGGGCTGGAGCACCTCTCCAACAAGGAAAGTTTGAGGGAACTGGGCTTGTTTAGCTTGGAGAAGGCTGCAGAGAGACCTCACTGTGGCCTACCAGTACTTGAAGGGAGTGTATAAACAGGAGGGAATACAACTATTTATGAGGGTGGACAGTGACAGAAAAAGGGGGAATGGTTTTAAACTAAGACAGGGGAGGCTTAGGTTAGATATTAGGAGGAAATTTTTCACTTGGAGAGTGGTAACACTCTCCACGTGGAACAGGCTGCCCAGCAAGGCTGTGGATGCTGATATGATTCAGTATTAAAAATACACATCAGAAGGGAAAACAGTGCTCCCTAGAGAAGACACCATTCTCTAAAGTAGATTCTATAACAGTGCTTTGGAATTCTTTGTCCACAATTTGGAGAGCAAATATCTGGTTTTCAGAAGTGCTGTGTCTGAGAAGTCCCATTGAACTCAGGAAAAGTCAGCACTGTCTCCTTCTCCTTCCATATGGATCCTTGAGGCCTGATCTAGCAATAAGATGTGCTTGTTGTTTTTCTGACCATTGCATTAGGATCTACACTACGGTTTGTGTGGTTTTTGCCTTAATTCCTTTGAAAGAATGAAATGATACATAGTGAATTTAAAGAATATATGCCACAAATTCATCACATACATTTTTCTATGAGACTAAAATTTTATTTGACCTATTAGAAAGAATGGTATCATTCTTTCTAATGATGTCATTCATTCTTTTCTAATTCTTTTCTAATCTTTCATTCATTCTTTTCTAATGGTGTCATTCAAATTAGTATATCTTGCAAAAGAGTAATCGGGATGTGTATATTTGCCTTTCATTCATCTGATTGTACAATATTATCTTGCGTTTTCTCTACAAAAAATTTTAAAAAATTTAAAAATTAAAAAAAAATTGATACTTCAGACTCATCTTTGTAGTTCACAGATGTGCTTCTGGTCTATCCACAATTCATAACATAGTGAGAGATCTTGACAGGAAAGACACAGTCTCCCCAAGTAACACCTTTGTTCTTGTTTAGTAAACACGCTCAGACACTGAATGGAAAAATTCTTGGGAAAATTCCCACGATTTCTTGGCAGAAATGTGGGAGAGCCTGTTTCTCATTTTTTTATAAACCAGGTTGGTGTAAAATGTAGTCTCTATACAGCTTAAATCAAAGCACAATCTTCTTGTAAGGTACGCAGATGCTGCACAATCTTAGGAACTAAACTTATGTAACATGATGTTGGAGATGATGCCAATCTTGATGTTTCACTTTGCAAACACTGTACAATAATCAGTTCTATAAGTAATTTGTTCTTTGTTCCATAATAAAATTATTTGATCAGTTGATTCTGGAGTCTTTATTTCAGCTATTCAGCTATTCTTGTAATTTCCCATAATTCAAATGTTTACAGGTAATATGCTACAAGTAGTGGAAACAGCTGGAGTTAAAAGGAAATACTGAATCCTGTCTGTTTTAATCTTCACTTTGATTTGAAATCAAGGAAATAGGGTAGGTATGCTTGAAATGCAAGCTGGCTACAAAAAGTCAAAAATGCTTCAGATATATAGCAGTGCTCACATAACTTTTTGAACCCACCAAGATTTATTTATTAAATCAACTAGATTTATGTATTAAATATTCATAGCTAAGCTATGGGACATTCTGTATTTCTGAGTTCTTCACCTTATGAATTGGATTATGGGCAAAAGTTATCCCTTCAGACTGCTTTAGAGTTCTGGTTGTCCACTATACTCCGTGTGTCCTTAAAGTGGTATCAAGTACTAAACTGATAAAATACGGGTATTGCTGTTCTGTCACAATGACTTGCAAATAGTTCTTTAATTTAAATGAATATAATGCTTCCCAGCTGGTATAAGTGGTTTGACCATAAGAGGTTCACATTTTGTACGGAAACTATGATTCCATTTTCTTCAAAAGTTGGAAATATATATATATATGTTCTACTTGTGTTTCACAAAGCTTGAAGATCTGTTCAGAAAGAAAAAAGATTTTTCAACTTCCATATATAACTACATCTCCAAATGCAACACACATAACAGAATTTTATATTTATCTATCCTGTTTTTCCCTGACCATGGCTATTCTTTTTTCTCCCTGAACATATTCCCAACCACTGTAAATAAAAGGAAGAACTGACGGTACCTAAAACAATAATTTTTGTGCCACTATGCCATTCAACTCTTTCTGGTATACCTGCTATTGCACAGGTAGAGGAAGTATTTATAGCTGTAACTGCATGATTGGAAATATCATGCGGTATAACTGTATCAGAGGACACTGATTTGCAAGAAATGTCATGTATTAGTGGCATTGAGCACCAAGCACAAATGCTCAACAGAAATCTCTGAAATAAAGAAGACAGCAAAGACATTTTATGTTACTGAGACTACTACTCCCATTAACACCAAAAGTAATCCTCAATGAGTTAGCATCTTTTATGACAGATTTATGGCCTTGCAAGTTTGGCAAGCAAGAAATAGCTGGCGATCATAGATACGAAAATGTGCATGAAAAAGAATCCAAAAGACCTAGCAGTTCTTACCTTTGAGGGGATATATTTGAAAATGAGCACTTTTGGCATCCAAAATACTACAGTTGGTGAATGATGTGCTACTGAGCCCAGACCAGTGTTATTTTTAATTAAATAACAGCAGGATACATACTGAAGCAGGAATCTGTTTTTCATTTTGCTCTTCTTGAAACATCCAGACACTGCATCCTTTATGGATATGATTTTTTTTCCATATATGCGTTGACAGCCATATTTCTTTGGTCATTGCATATTGCTTTAAGAATATCTACAAAGCTGTGTGCTACAGGAAATAAAGAGGTCTTTCTGTCATCATTTTTCATTCTCATTTAAAAAAAAAATCATAGAACAGAGATTTAGTTTTAGATTTCAGGTTCACAACACCACAAAGATGCTGATAGTAAGTGTCTGAGTGCAGCAGTGTCAACTGCTGAAGTACAGCACTGAGATGTAGTGGTGTTTATAAATTACATTCCCAATATGGCTGAACTGCGTATGCCAAGTCATTAAAAGCTCTGCAACTTAAAGAGAGGAAATAACTGTAATAACTGTACTGAGAATCTAGCAGAGTCTACTCTCTCTTGTGAGAAAGTATTTAAAAGAATGACCATGTGTCCAACAATGCAGAAAACCTGGATAAGTAAGGAAAGGCGGGTTCTTAACACTGATATCCAAGGTCAACATTTTTAAAAGTGTGTACTATTAGTCATGGAAATGCAGAGTCTAATCTTAAAATCTTTCTCCCAAGCCAAGTTTTCTTGTCTATATTAACAGTGCTCATCAGAATAAATGGACTTAGACCAAACTTCTCTCGTACTGTCTTTGTGCACATGAGTCATATCACCACTGACTGACTAACGTTGGATTTTGCTTTAGCAGTTGCTGTGGATGGTCTTGGATTTTAGTCATGCCTGTCCCTGATTCTGAAAAAGAGAAGAGTGGAAGAAGGGGTGTCCCATTTCCTAAAACTGAGAAGCATCTGCTGGAGTTATTAAGAGTTTTTTGACCAAGTTCAACAGCAAGGCACCTTACGGTTGATGGATTCTTCCCTAAGCAATTCAAAACAACAGTTAAAACAAATTTCTCCTTTCTAAAGAAGCAATATTGAGGCAAAAGCTATTTTTAAAAATGGGATAACTTTGCCATCACTCCCCACTTTACAGTGGTAAAAACTGTTAAGCTACTTTTAGCTGCCTGGCTAACCAGGGTTTTTATAACCCCACTTACATTATTTAAAATATTTTCACAAGTGATCCATTCATAGATAAAGAGAAATCTTTCAAATGACTCATTTCACCTTTTTCAGCCACCTGAAAGATATGAGGGCTTAGAAACACAATTTCTTGAGGAGCTTCAAAGCTGACCAAACTGAGATGTTCCCATTTTCAGTGATTGCTTAAGGTTTTCCTCCTGCAGAGTGATTTAAATTGAGGTAGCAAACTGCGTAGATGAAAACAAGCAGACTTTCATCTTATTTCAATGTTTATGACAGACTGGGCGGTGCTTGGAGAAAGATGCATGTATAAACAGGCCGTAGGGTAAAATACTGGCAAGTCTTGAAGTGCCATAAATTGGGCATGCGTCATTCTGAAGTGCCTCCTTAGCAGAGAAAAACAATCCCTGTAGATGCTTATCTCAGAGATGTTACACAAAATGGCTAGGGGTTTTGAGAGAAGTGATTCAGGTGACGGACTTGTTACACTTTCTCTAAAGATCGGCCTGTACCCATCGAAAATTAAAGAAAATGTGATAACATCTATTTCAATAGGGAAAATATGCTCTTTGGGTTGGGTTAATTAAATCATGTTAGTTAAATTTAGCTGAGACTCAGACACTTCTTCTGTCTAGAAGCTCTTCATCACTCCTGGGGCAAATTTTCCAAAGCCCTCAGATTCACAAGATGTTGTTCTTGCAGTGTTAAAAAGTGAACATTTACTTAATGTACTGCTCAATTCTTCTTACTTTGTGAACTTTCCTGCTAAAAAGTACATCCAATTTACAACATCTCTGATTTTGATGAATTTTAACTCTGTACACTCTACCTTTTCTATATGCCAAAGAAATATATTGTTCACTTTTTCAAATGTTCAGCCATAACATAATTTTGTACTGTGGTGAAGTTTTGCTCGGATTCAGATAAATATGGCATTAACTAGTTTTTGCTCCTTTCCCTTCAATTTCTGTAAAAAAACTTGATGTTGCCCTTGTTTGGCAGGTTGACAGTAAGATCAGAATAGCTGTCTCTTCACATGGAAGAATTTAGGCACTAAGAAACTAAATGTAATCATGTAATCCATGAGAACTGTAGAATTGGGCACAGAGGTTGGTGGGCTCTTCTAACAGGGTCAGCTACATCAGACTACTCAGGGCTGAATCTGGCTAGGTTTGAATGTTTCCAAGGATGGAGGCAACACACCACCTCTGGGCAACCTGTTCCAGTGTTTGAACAGCCTCTGAATAGAAAAAAGAAAAAATCACATGGTTAAGTTAAATGGCTTGTGTTTCAGTATGTGCCTACTGCCTCTACCACCTTCACTGGGTATTATTAAGAGTCTGACTCCATCTTCTTTATTCTCTCCCATAGGTAATGTATACACTTTTATAATATCACCTTGGGCCGTCTCTTCTCCATGCTAGACAGGCCAGCTCTTCTTCTATGTGAGATGCTCCAGTACCTTCCTTGTCTTTGTGTCTTGTGCTGAGCTTGCTCCAGGATACCCAAGTCTCTGATAAAATAAGGCCACTGTTGTTTCCCACAGTGACTTGGAAATAGCTCTTCAATATGAATAACTATGATACTTCCCAGCTGGTTTAAGACTGTCAGTGTTTTGGGCAGCTTAGACCCAGACTCAGTATCCAGACATGCCTCACCAGTGATAAGCAAAGAGGAAGCATTATGCTCCTTGGCCTGTTGGCAATGCTCTTCCTAATGCATTGCCAGTGTGCCTGTAAACCAGGACATTGCCTGGGTTGGCCTACTTTGCCTCAAGGACATGTATCTTGGTATCTGTTCATACCCAGCTGCAGCTGTTGGCAGGTCCGAGCACACTGCTGCTCTGGTCGTGCCTGAGCCCACTCGTAGGTTCTTTGATAAGTGATGCTATGCCTACAGCTCTGAATGGATATAATGCTGCGGCTGTGCTTATGCTTCTGAGTGCATAATGCTGCCACTGAATCATCCCGAAAGAGATTTGCTGTCAATATTTTCATTCTTAAGTATGGCTGGTGATCAATTTTTTCTGTTTTTCTTTTTACTATTTGCAACAGCACTTGCCCAGCAAAGAAGAAACTGGGCTTCTTGTTTTTTTGGCAGTTCCAGAAAGTTCAAAATCTGAGCTTCCAGAAAAAACAATTTCAAATTAACTTGTTTTATTTCCAGGCCAGTGCATGCATGCTGTAGAACAGGCCTGGCATGGTAGTACTTTTAATAGCTCAGCTAAGCTGGATGCTGTTTGCAGGCCTGCAGCAACAAGCCGCCTTTCCAGTGGTGTTCAGACACATTGGCAACTGCCACTTTATAAGCAGACAGAGAATGACCCAAGCCCTTGAGCCCTCCAGTTGCCCAGAGTTACTGATGCTTTGCGGGTTCTAATAAAGATGAAGGGTACACTAAGCCTGGTGTGGTCAGCCACAACTCTAGTGACTTCAGAGGGTTTCTTCCCTCCACTGAACTTATTTTAGTGTCAGTGAAATAATTGTTATTGAGAACAAATTGCTTAGAGAGAAGCTAGTGGGCAGAACTTAACTGGACAAGTTAAATCTTTTTGACAAATCTATGAGAAGTGAACTAAAGAAAATCTATCTAATTTACTTTTTTTTAATTAAGATGTGAATGTTGGAATAGCTGCACATAGTAAAATCTTTTTATTTATTTATTTTTATTTTTTTTAACATTTCCATTAGAAACTGAAGATCCTGTTCACAAGGACATATTAGAAAAATGAATTTCAAGCAACTTACACTGCAAAAGCAATTTGTCTTACTGTCACTAAACAGAGAGAGAAAAGACGCATTTATCTTTATTTTGAAAATGTAACATATGGTAATAGCAAAAAGCATGGGAATGTCAAAAGGCACACCTAAAGGACTCATACATTTGCCAGATAAGCCAGAATTAGAATTATATGCTAGTGGCCAGCTACTAATTTGAAGTGTTTGTATGGGTTCTAGCTGGAATTGAGTTAATCTTCATACCAGCTGCTGTAGTGCTGTGGTTAAGATTTGTGACCAAAATAATGGTAATAACAAACCAGTGTTTTAGCTTTGCTTTTTTTGTATGTATGACAGCCTTTTTTGTATTTACGCAGTATCAAAGCCCTGTCTGTTTCTCACTCTACTCTCACAAGATTGCAGATGCACTTTAACCAGAGAGGGGATACAACAAGAGAGATGACTCAGACTAACCAAAGAGCTATTCTGCATGATGCAGCATCATGCTCAGCAATAAAATGGAGGGAATAGAGCTTAGGTAAGTTCCCTTCATTTCCTTGGGAACTGGCAGGACATTGGTCTACCCATGGGAGGTGACAAGCAATTGCCTCTGCATGATTGCTTTTGCATTCTTTTTTCTATTACTTCTTCATTTATTAAATGATATCATCTCAACTCACGAGATTTTGCACTTCTAGTCTTCCTTTTCTTCTTTTCTGTCCTGCTAGGGGTTGGAGAGAAGTTTGAGTCCTGTGTTGCTTAGTTGCCAATGGGGGTTAACCCACAACAGCATTACAGCATTACATGAACATAGTTCATGTAAGTGTACATTATCAGGGCAGCACTTATGGTGTGTATTTAAAACCTATGAAATAGTAGAACTGAAGTGTGTTTGGCGTGCTTTCTGTGCTATAAAGTCTACACAAGCAAGGGATGTGGAACAGACATAGAGATTACCCCCAGCCTGGAGATCACTATGAAAGGAGGCAACACCACTGAACCCCTCTGATCCTTACTTTGTCTTCCTTGTTCGTTCAGTAGTTGACGTCGTGGACTGACAAGACAGCCTTTAAACTGCTCATAGCGCTTTGCTTGCTCATTTCAAATCCCCTACATGCCTTCCCACCTTAAAAAAAATTACTGCCCGTGTGTGATTTTAATGCCTCATGGAAGGGCTGCTTTTCTTTTTAAGAGAAAGTTAATAACTATAATAGTCATTGTTGCTATTATCAGATACTCAAAATAGTTGGTTTGTTTAGCTGGGGAAAAATCATTTTTGGAGGGAAGCGCTATGCTCACAGAAAAAATTAAGGAAATGTTATGTATGTGAGGTTGACACCCCAAGGATCTAATCCTGCAGTAAGAAGCTGCACTGATATGCCTTCCTTAAAGTCAGTGAAGCTGTACCCTGCACAATCTGACTACCGGGCAAAGCCTCATCCTTGTTAAGGACTAAATATGGAAAGCACAGATACTGAGGACAGCAGTCTGTACAGGGTCTGACTGGGATGAAGTTAATTTTCTTCCAGATGGTCCAGATGGTTTGGATATGTAACTTAAACAATGCTGATAACACACTAGGCCGCTGCTGAGCAGTGGTTGCACGCAGTGTCGGAGCTTTCTCTCGTTCCAGCTCTACCTCACTTGCTGGTGCACAAGAAGCCATGCTTCCTTACCTGAAAGATTCATTGCCTTCTGTGCCTTCCTGCATCCACTGAGTTTGCTGAGGAACTTGTTGCGTTCAGTTTTTCTAGGTCATAAAAAAATGGAGATGCTAACAGAATTTTCAACTTTAGTCTCATTTTATAGACTCAGAGAATCACAGAACATCCCGAGTTGGAAGGGACTCACAAGCATCTCTGAGTCCAACCTCTGGCTCCACACTGCACCACCAAAAATCCAAACCCTATGTCAAAGAGTGCTGTACAGACTTCTTTAACTCCATCAGCTTGGTGCCATGACCACTGCTCTGGGGAGCCTGTGTCACTGCCCCACCTCACTCTTGAATAGATTTCTCTGGTTCAGAGGCCTGCAAGTCTATACAAGCACATCTTAGTGATCATTTTTTCTGCCTCCTGTTCTCCTTAGATGCGACATATTTTATTATTCAGCCTTGACAAAACAGCTTGAGTTAGAAATCAGTGCTGGTATAAAAACTCAGAAGAGCAGCTTCAAACCTTCTCTGTTTAAAGAAAATCTTCTTTTTTTTTTCCTAATGAAGACATACATACTTACAAAAGTGAAGAATCTGGCACCCTAAAAAGACATAAGCATGCATTTAACTGTAAGCATGTTCTTAAATCTCCCAGCACTCTGAAAATTAAAATGTGCTCATTTGATCTGAGGTTGCTGTCTCTAACATCTGTGAAGAAAGCTGATGATGCAATCAAAATTGAGAAGGCTATAGTTTTAAGGATGTCACGTTAAAAATAACATCTTGCTCCTTGCTGTGATTACAGATGCCATGATAGGAGAGCACTTGTCTTTCAGGAGGCTGATTGATTGATTCATTGATTTTTGTTAAGCCTTAGGCATGAAATAGTTATGGAGAATCACCATACGAAATGGGCAGGGTTAACCTATTGACAGGCCTGATGATGATGTAAGGAAGTTCACTGGAGGAATTTGAGTCATGAGGATGGGGAGTTGATTTCTGTCAGACTCCTTCAGGGCTTCCAAGCAATGTTATCTATTTGTGAGCATTGCACCACTTGAAGAAGATGCTTCCTCCTCCTTGAGAGATTAGAATTACTGGAAGAACAAGATGAAATACACCTGTTGTCATCGTTGCTTGAGGTGTAACTGAAGAAAAAATGGCTTGAGGCACTGAAGCTGACCCTGGAAAGGGTGTATCATCATGTGCTTTGAGTTAAGATACATCCATGCCATGAATTAATCATAGATTTCGTTGTACTTTTTGCCCAGACATGCTCAATAATGAGTTTTACTTACAAGTTTGTGCTGAGGATATAACTTAGACTAATCTCTGCAGTACTTGACAAAAAAGAGCCTGCACAATGCTCTAAGCCTGGGTGAGCTGTTTCCTTTACATGACTTGGAAAGACTGAACATGTTCATACTGCAGACCAGTGCACATAAGGCTGCACAATGCTTTCATCTTTCAGACAACAGTGTGGACTATCTTGGAGTCTTAGTTTTTCCCAGGCTGGTGACCAGTAGTGCTTCTGGAAAGACAGTAGATGCTGGGAGCCAACCTGCCCATGTTTTCTGTCCAGCCTCGTGTTTCTTTTTTCAGGATGGGCCGAGCATAGGGGCAGCCTCATGAGCATACCCTCCCCCACTATCTCTGTCTGCACAATGTACTCCCATGCCCTGGATCTGGACATTACCTGGCTGTTGTCTTGTGATTTTTAATTTAATCACTGCTTCTTCCTCCTCAGTCATCATAGCATCATGCAGTGTAAAATGTCAAGACGGAATTTGAAGACACTTTTTTTTTCCTGGTAACAATATTCATCTTTTCTGATGATCTCCTTTCTGTTATTACACAGGGTGACTTGTCATTACTTTCTACCTCCTGCATTTCAAAACGTGGTATGCAGGATCAGATGTGGCTCTGACAGTGTGACAAGTGCCTTTGCCACAATTACTTCAGTGTTTTCACCACCCACAAGGTGACATATACTGATATATGAACTCTGCAATGCTAGATTTTCTATCAGCACACATTTGAGAGTGTTTTGTACTGCTGCTTTGAGTATTACAGCAGTTCATACAGAAAGCAGTATGTTTATCATATCCACAATGATGAAGGAAAACATAAATGCATGCTGAATATTATTACCAATAGTTACAGTAGTGCGTAGTGCATCGTTGGTTGGTTGGTTGGTTATTCCCAAAATAAGGACTACAGTAGAGACAACAAATTAAAGTTCGAATTGTCTGAAGATAACAGTCTAAGGGCCACTGCCATTACCAATAAAGAACTAATTAAACACAAATATTTACCATAAACAGTGGGATGAATATTTTTTTTCCTGCATGCATTTTCTTTCTATTTCCATTCCAGCTTTATTTTTTACCACCTGGATTAGTTCTGGTATTATTATATCACATTTTTTCTGTGTTATTGTGTCCATTCATTGATCCAACCTGATTTGATCTAGCCTACATAAGGAACTATCTTGGCTATCACAATAAACGGGCTCCGCAGAATCACTCAGACTGCTTTGTCATTGACTCTGTCCGCCTCTTGGAGCACAAGATGGTAGAAGAATCTTCCGTGTGATTTAATTGTTCCCATCATTCTCTCCTCCATCAACAGTTGCTACAGAACTATGAAAAATTTTTTGTTTGTTTGTTTAAATCAGTACTGGAAGACTGACCTGGGAAAGAGTTTCCATGCACAGAACAGCAAAGCAATAGTGTTCTGGCCAAACACACTCATACACTTCTTGACAGGTGCTTTCAAAGTCTGCATGTGTGCTGGAAACGAGCAAGAAACACTTCCCCCTTCTCAGATAAATCATAATAACGATGTAGTAACTCCTTTTACAGTAGCTGAGTTACTACTTTTAAGCACATTTTGTCTTAATGTAGTACTGAAAGCAGTATTGGAAGCTCTAAGTACTGAAAGCAGTCATGGAAGCTCTAAGAGCTACTGAAATTGACCTGAGTTATTTTCTTCAGCCTAAGAAGAACTCACAGCTGGAAATTAAAAGCTGTGAAAAAGTGACACTATTTCATTACTGAAATGCATAGATATAATTGCAATTATTTTTGTGGGCTAAACCAAAAGTTCTGATTGTACTGACTGAATGCTGTGGTACAAGTGGAGTAGGTCAAATTAGAAGCTGTCTGTAACTTTCCATTAAAGAGAGACAAAGAATCTCTGTCCATTAACTGAACCAAATTTCATTATAAAAGAACATAAACACTCAGGTGATAACTACTGCATCTTTTTACAAGACAAGCTGACTCATACGAATTACTCATGTATGGTTCAGCTGAAATTAACTACGCAATGTGATTTTCATTGCTAAGATCTTCTATGAAGCCTTAAAATAAAAATATATGAAAAGATTGTAACCAAGTATGATTTCACTAGATGTGGGAATCAACACAATTAGCAATATTCATTGCAGTGCTCATTGCAGTGCTAATTGCAAAGCTTACAATAGGGACAGAGGGACATAAGCTTATATTTGAAGATGGAAACTAAAATAACCAATTCAAATACAGTCTAAACCATAAAAATGGAGTTTGAGGTCTGAGCCAGACTACTTTTTCAGGGCATGTGAACAGTACGTCCATAAACAAACTAACAATATTTGGGATATTCAGAGTACACGGGAAAATAAAATGTGAAATGATTATTACACATGATCCCAGATTCTATGGACTTCCTATGCTACAATATGATTTACGTGTTTTTCATGCACAAGTATGGAATCTGATGGAAAATAATAAAGACAGTATTAGAATGCAGCTCCTTCTGTGTCGGAGAGGAAGAAGTATTAATCAGAACTACACAATAGCTTCAAACAGCTGAGAATATCCATAAATATTGTTGAGAAGCAGAGCTTTCTGTGCAACACCAGAGGTGAACTGGAATGACAAAATGGAGGAATATTATTACCAGACAGGTGATGACCATTGCTGCTCAACATGCTTTGTACAGCAATGATTATTCCGAGTGCCCTCATCTACCTCATCTACCTGTGCAAACTGTCAAGAATGAGAAACATTGCAAGTAAATGGAAGTCAGATGGCAAAAAAGTTTGGCATAAGAGTTTGTATTCCTTTTGTTGTTGGAAATAACATGCATATTCAAGGTAAAAGATAAGGACTTGTTTCATAAAGGACACTTAAGCAACAAAAGCACTGGTGATCGATGGGAAGAGTGTATGGATGAAGTCACTCAGGCCACTTCACCTAAATGTTAAAGATGAGAATGTTTTGGAATTGTGCAAAGTGGTATATCCCTGGGAGCCCACACAGGAAGGAATGTAGCAGAGGGAATACCCTGCAGCCCAAGATGTATTTCATTCTGAATTTGAAAGAAAAAGACATGAAATTTTCTATAAAGGAAAGTATGAAAAAGTCACATTCCTGATTTTTTTTTTAGATATTGCTATTGCATTTCCTTCAGGACCAATTTATTCATGGCCTCAGCCAAATGTTTTCAAGGCCCTGACACTATATTGTTCTCCATGGATAGACATCTAAAACAAACTGCTCCTCCTTTGGTTCTCCAGAACTATAGCTTACATGCAAACGAGAAAGCTGAGAGCATCTCCTTTTTTCACAAGGTTCATGTGTGTTCGGTGTGGTCAGCTGCACAGTGCAGAGAGTTCCTGAAAGGACCATGCTTCAAGACATGGTTTCTTAGCCATGGCATGTTGTAAGAAACCATTAGTAGCAATGGCACCAGCAAGAGCTTGTGACAAAATAGGAAGTGGTGCTGCAAGACAACATAAACAATGGTTTCTCCCTCTATTTTAAAATAAGCTAGGTTCTCTATGTAAATATACCAGATCACTATCACTGATTTGTATTTTCATCATTTCAGCCCAGTATATTTTTTCTGTAATTTTGGCTTTGTGGAGCCCAGAAAAAAAACAGAATATAAAGATCACGTATTGGCATGGAGAGTATGTTAATATACTCCTGACTATTTCTTTTTCAGACAATGCTTATGCCACTGAGATAATTTAATTCAAGTCTATGGTCTGGTATGTATAACAGGAATCAGCTAAAATGACTAAGTTTGACTCTAGCCAGCTAAGCAAAGCTCTTAAATTTTCCTACCTTTATGGAAAACCTCATGATTAAATTCTGACTGTTTGATTCCTGTCTATTACACAGGAAGGATACCAGAGAAACTTCACATGAACTGTATTATGAATAAAAACTACTTTTGGATTAACTCTCATTATGTACTGTCACAAAAGCTATCTAACACATGAAGACGCCAGAAAATATGAAATATTAGATGGCTCTTCTGTCAAAATTGGGTATCCAAAGCACACATGTATGTGCTCATGTGCATGAGCTCACCCATAGAGGAACATACGAAGTGACTGAGAGGTAGAAAAGATACTTTGGAGGATTCATCTAAACGAGAAGGCAAGACATCAAGGCAAGACCCAGTATATATCTATATATATCTATATATATCTATATATATCTATAACATCAAACAAAGTCTCTGGATTCATCTTTGAAAAACAATAAAATATTTGTACGGGGAATAACATGACATTTATTTTGGTACTGAAGGTGCCCGTCTCATCTTCTTTCAAAAGTTGTCTTATTTATCCATTTATTCCCGACGGAGGTAAAATATCAGACTGGAGTTTCCACTTTATTTTCCTGGCAAGCCATTCAAGACAAATTCTTCTAATGATACATGAAATTATTAGGCATTATTTCTTAGTTATCCCACCATTGCCTTATACAATAAAGAGTATGAAGAAAAACTACTGATACTGCTGTCCTGCTCTGGCAAAAAGAGGCTGTTCTGTGAATTCCAGTTATAGTCCTAGTATGGTTTCAAATGTATAGGTGATATGTTTGTGAACACTCATATTAATCAGCCTAAAATTTTACCTTTTGAACTTGGAGGTATAAGGTGGGATTTTAGTAGTAAAGATTTACCAATTTTATAACATTTAAGATTTTAAATGTAAAAAAACAGGTAAACTAGGTAAACATGTTTATTAATGCTGTGTCAAATTTAGAATCAGAGAATCAGAGAATGTCCCGAGTTGGAAGGGACCCTCAAGGATCATCAGCTCCAACTCCTGGCTCCACAAAGGACCAGGGTATAGCTGGCCATTTTGACTGCCAGGACACACTGTTGACTCATATTCAACTTCCTCTCCACCCTCCTCCATCAGAATAGCTGAAAAAAGAAGGCCCCAGAAATCCCATGCTTACACATTAAATGGCCTTCTAGGCTACATTCTGCTGTGCAACCAGATATCTGCTTTCAAATATGTTTTGGTTCAGAAAAACACCATGGAGTTGCATCAGCATAGTGGAGCACAGATCAATCCACTATCCTCCCAGCACCTGTTCTGAAAATATTCCTGTGCTGGCATATACATGCTCTCTCCAACCATATGGATTCATTAATCTCCAGGTGACTGAGACAGAAGTCTAAGCTGCCAGCCTCCAACAAGGACGTTGCATTTTCTCACTCCCTGCTGGAGCGAAACAAATACGGTTGCAGACCAGACAGCCTGTACAACACAAGTGCCACTTGAAAATTTCTCAGATAATACCATGAAATTCCCACATTGATAGGTAAACTTGAGCACAGTCTTTTGCTCAGGGATCAGCATGGAAACATGCCTAAGTTTCGCCTAGATAGCCCTCTCCTTTCTAGGTATGAATGCACTGCAGTGTTATATAAACATCATGAAACAAGCATCAGACCAACACAAATGTTTTTCCTACTTAGTAGCTGGAAGGAAGGTGGATTTATCAGCCTCAGCAAACAAGTAATCCTGGACAGTATGGCATGATTAAAATGATCTCAATCTTGTCTTGCCCTGAAAGAAAAAAACTTTCTGTTACAGGGCAGACATAATTCAGACTTCATGCTGTCTCACTCTTGGGACTTAGCTGAGGAGAGGCTGTAAACTGTGATTAATTATTTATTGCAGGGTTGGGATTTGATACATGTGTGTGTGGGCAGCTGAAGTTCAATGTGGACTGACACCGAGAAACTCATTTTCCACCACAGGATGGAGTGCAATTAGAGCAAAAACAAATACTTCACAGGCTAAGTTACCAATCTCTCTTTTTCTTCTTTTTCTCCCCCTTTCACTCTTCCAAATATTGTGCATATGGCATCTCCACCCAAATACAAACTAAACCACATACTCCTCCCATCTACCTGCAGAAGTATTTGTTCCATTGCAGTGGGAAGCCATGACATTTATTACATGTCTGTCTAAAATGAACCTCAAAGCAAGCATTTCATCCTCTCTTGTGTAATCATCATAAGGTAGAAAATGAAATTTCCTAAACCTAAAAGCATACTGCAGGAAGCTTCAGGGCAATGCATGTCAGTTTTTACTTTGATGTATGTTATGTTAAAAAAAAAAGAAAAAGCATGGGGGAGGGGACAAGATGCACAAGAGTGTACTCCTTGCGATATCCTCTCTATTGCTTAACTCTTTGGATGATAGCAGGATTTGATAGATGGAAGAAAATAATCTTCCTTGCTGCCTGGAGTGAGAATGGAAGTATGCTGAATGCCGTAAGAACTTTATTTAGTACTGAATGGTTTCATATTCCCTCTTGCATCTTAATGAAGTAAGCATCACCTGAAGGATCTCAATAAAGATGTAATGGCATCCACAGCATTACTAGGATCAGCCATTAAGTGCCAGCTACTTTGTTTCCTGACACGATTTGGAAAAATACGGGTTTTATCTCTGACTAGCAAACTTTTTATCACCTGACCCAGAAATACAGAGGTGTCCTGGGGAGCTGGGATTTATTGTAAGTGTTTACTCAGGGGCTGAGTGTTCATTTCTGAAATGCCTATGGCTCTTTATTTCCTAGGAGAGCAGAGTGGCACTCCTAAGGGTCAAGTGGAGTTGAATGTCTTAATCTCTTCTTTTTTTTTCTTCTCTCTCTCTGTCTCTCTCCTGCCTATTTAGTAAGATGTTAAAGCATATGCTTGCTAGGCTCAGGAAGCTGAGCTGGATGTTTTTCTCCCAGTGGTAACTGAATCCTTCCCTACCTGCTTTCATCATTTGGCTGCATCTTCAAAATAAGAGCTCCTCTTCTTACACTGTTTTACTAAGCCAATTCTGTATCTTCCCCCTCCTCTCTGCCACCTCCTATTTGCACTTATAACTACTGTCACTGTCAGCTGTGCCTGCCATCTGCTTCCAAAATATTACAAAGCCGTAATCATAGGACATTTTGAAATACATTCATACAAATCAAAGAATTTCAGTTGTTGTCAAGGGTGGATTTAACGTTCGGGAAAGTGCAGATCTCCCAGCAGAGACTTACAGAACCAGCATGTGGCAGAGAGAGGTTGCAGGAGCTCTCCCTGCCCGGTTTAGCTGTCCCACCTCGCTCCTGACCTGCCACCTTTCTGCATTCACAGGGATGGCCTCAGCTGAGACAAGCTAACTAATTGTGCCAGATTATTTGTAGCTTAGTGGTTAGCTTGAATCTGGGCAAGGATGAGACTGAAGCAATTTTTCACTTGTGGACCAATTTGCGCCTAGCCTGCAGAAGTATATAACCGCAGCAGTCACCTCTCTGTTGTCTTGCTCCCTTCACAAATAGACTGTCGCTCAGCATATTTTTTTTCCATTCACACTGTTTGGGATAGAGATTTCTTTATTAAGTCCCAGCAGTGCCAATAATAGTGACCTGACCCTTGTCAAGAGTCTTTAGGTGCTACCGTAATACATAGTAGCAGTAATCCTGGAATGTCAGTTGTGACCTAGCTGTATATTCCCACGCTGATAGGAGATGCTACAGGCATCTCCTGCACTGCTCAGTTTACATTAACTTTCCAGCTTAACATGATCACATTGTGATCAGCTATGTTTGCACAACCAAGTGGTGTGGACCGCTCTGCTGAGGGAGATGCTATAACTTGAAACAGCTGGTGCCAAGGATTTGCATGCATACTACGCACATTTCAGGTGCTGACTTGTTTGCTGTTTGTTTGGTTTGTTTTTATTTTACTCCCTTTGTTTCCAGTCTGATCTTCGAGTCTGAATATCCATTTGGAACAGCAGTGCTCTAGGTACAGCCCTGAGATACATCTTCCAATTACCTTGTTTCATTAAAGATAAGTCTGTTTTAAACTCTCTGAGATGCAAACCAAAGTGAGGATGACTTTGTTGCAAATGCACATTTCTGATCCAAGCTAAAACACTGATGTGGATGCAGTCTAAGAACAGTGCAGCCATGACACAGAAAGTCAGTTGTTCCACTCTTGCACGTTCACATTTCTCTGTTTGCAGTATACTTCACTGAGTTGGAAGCAATTAAAAATCAGTTTAAAAAATTTTACTCATTTACAGTTGAATACATTTGATTCATTGACATGCCTTTTAAATCATCTCTGCTGGGTCTCCCATTTTCCAAAAGCATCTTGAAGTATTCCAACATTCTCATAAATGGCCCTACATGAAGTCAGCACTGTGTGGGAAAGGCAATAGAAACAAAAAAAAGAGCTGTTATGTAGTCTACAGAAACTAACTAATCCCAAAATGGATTCCCTTTTCCACCAGGACTTTGTCAGAGCTGGAGATCAAGCCTGAAGTTAATGTGTCCTTGGCTTCAGTGAGCAAAATGCATACTGTGTGTGCTGCCCATGGCAGCTACACTACCGCAGGCTCAGCTTGTAGCTGGATGCAAGCCACCTCAGGATCCTGGATGCTGCAGACGCAAGCTGAAGAGCTGTGGTCAAACACTTGGCAGATATTACACAACAGAAACCAGATGAGTGGAAAAGCTTCATTTGGCTCTATTGTTGTTCCTGAGTGGGTGTGTGGCAATAAAAAATGCAGCCTCATTTTTTGTAGTGGTATACTGAGACACGATGGCTTAATCCTAGAGGGTTTATATTTTTGATTTGGGGAAGACCTTCAAAACACACAAAGAAGCCAGAAGTGCACACTGTGCAAAGAGAAATAGCATTTCCAAGGGATCAAAGTTAGCATGAATTGCTGCCACATAGGTGTCCACCTATCCCTCCAGCTGGTGTCACAAGACTTCCTCAAATGGGAGAAAACTGATGAAGATACACCTGAGTTTAAAATCCCTGACAAGGGCAAGAAGTATCTCAGAAACAGAAAGGTTAGCTGGTGCAGTTTGGGTGGGACTGCGACTAGTACCATGTCACTAAAGGCAGACGGTAACACTGATAAAAGGGCAGATGTGGATAGGACCAGGGAAGGCAGCAGTAACGAGAAAGAAATACCAGAGTCTTTGAGAGGTCACAGTAAAATGCTACTGTGGATGAAAAAACTGAACTCTGGTCCTGTGGTGACAGTTTGCCACCTTTGCTGTCTGGTTGTGTGGAATAACAGTGGAGACCTAGAAATGCTGGGGCAGAAGGAAAGTGCAGTTGTGGACCAATCATTAGGAACTGAGTTCTTGGACCACGCTTTTGTGGGGAAGTTGTTGTGAACATAGAGTGGTGAAGAAGGCAATGGTAATGGGCAAAAATGGGCAAAACCCTGTTTCAGCATTACACAGAATCACAGACTCACACAGAATCACAGAATTGTAGGGGTTGGAAGGGACCTCCAGAGATCATCGAGTCCAACCCCCCTGTCAAAGCAGGTT
>JAOWBP010050549.1:0-18965 GCA_028571105.1 Tragopan temminckii
AGGATGGGGCAGACTGGGAAGGAGAGGAGAGGACGGGAGGGGAGGGCTGGGGGGAAGCGAGGCAAAGGAGCTGAGCTGGAGGAGGCGGGGGAGCCGTGAAAGGCATCTCATAAAAGTCCCATTTGTTGGAAGGCTGCAGGAAGTGGAGGCAGCTTTGGCACACGTGTCCATGGTGCTAAATTAACTGTTAACACAAATAATCAAAGTGCAAGGCCCATCAAGCCGCTGGCGCCAGCAAAATGAGGGAGCGGCCAGGTCAGCTCTGCCTCTGGAGCTCGCCAGCTAGCAGGTGGAGACCAACCAGGGACTTGACAGGATGGAAGTGCTTACAGAACACACTGACCCACTGACAGAGGAAAACACCACTGCACTCCTGCTTTCCAGCTATTGTGTGCAGAGCGCATTTTGGTGCATATTTTTATTTTGAATTTATTTATTATGCCCTATGTGTTTTTTTTATGTTTTGGTGGGTTTTTTTCCAACCTTTTTTTTCAGCAAGTTGTTGCAGTTGAGCACTCTGGCACCCTGTAAGTCGTAACACAGTTCAGCCCTTGTTTGGCAGCAGTAATGAAGGAAGAGCTAAAGGAGGAGCAGCAGCATCCATGATGGCACTCACTACTGCTGAATAGAATTAGTCTTACAAGCAAGTAGAACTGCACCTCACATCAAATTTGGATGTGCTGAGGTTCATTGAAAGTCTCAAATGATCTCACTGTATTGTATCGTGGAAAAAGAAACCGCTCCAGCTATCACCCTGCTCTGCTCTCAGTGAAAGGCTGCCTGGTGAGCAGCTCCCACCTCACTGAAATGCTGAGACTTGTGCTAGCTTCACCGGCTGCTTTGCTGAGCTGCGTGACACAAGGCAGCTGTAAACCCTGTTTAACTGCCCAGTAAAGCCAGGTTTACAATTACTTTGCATGACCAAAGATCTGGAAAGCAATCACAGTGCAGTGGGGAATAAGGCCCTGGAATTGCAGACATCTTTTCCTCTCTTTGCCCAGGTACAATGCATACAGCTAGATGCTATTGTAAGTTACATACATAGTATGTACATGTGCTATCTACATAGATATTTACATCACACACTTTGGTTTGTTTTGGCTTTTGTTAAACATAAAAGTATTCTCTATAGATTCGGTTGCAGTTGCATATATTCAGCAGAAAAAAGTGCTTGCAATTGCAAGGCACTACAATCAAGAGCATGTATCATTACTTAGCACCAAATACGCTACAGAAAACAAAACCCAGAAATGACCATTCTGAACCAAATTACTTAAGAATTAATATCATACAAAAACAGAAAATTTCAGTATGGCTGCACATATTTAGGGAATCTACACAGCTTTAATTATGCTTTTGATTCATAATTGAAAGTATAAAAATCAAATGTATTTTTTAACAGTTCTCATTAAATTTATCTCAGTCAATAGGTGGAAAAATGGCCAACAAGAATATATGGGGAGAATATAATCTTATCATAGGGCCAAATCATTCCTTTTGGTGAAGCTACTAGTAACTAAAATGATAAAGTCAGCACTAAGTGCAACAGTAATATTCTCACATATGTTACAAATAACATTTTAGGTTTAAATTTATATGAAGTATGAAATGTATATGAAGTACTGAAACATGAAGTAACTGAGTTACAGAAGAATTAAGATAATTTGGGCTGCTATACCAGTACATTCACATATAAAACCAGGGAAGCTTACCATAGGGCTTAGTATAACAACAGCAACGACTCCCCTTGGATGGAGTCTTCTCTATATTCTGTAGGTCACTTTGACCCGTACTGGAAACAAAGTCTATGGTAGATCCAAAGATGTACCACAGTTCTAACAGTATTTTAGACTACTGCCTTTAATAGCAGGGATCATCCTTAAGCTAACTGTAAATTTTAACTGAACCATAGCCAGCTGGATGATTTGTACAAAGAGCATCCAGGAACTACAGCAGCAGACATCTGGTCCAAGGAGCAGGTAAGACAATTTACTCATAAGTCAGATAGACTGGTGAAAACTTTTACAACACAGGAAAATGTAGGAAATCTTAGGAAAAAAAAACACAGATAAATTAAAAACAGAGGCACACAAACACACAGAAAAAGAAACGAAGACAGAAAAATAATACAGTCATAGCCCTAAATTACTAACTGTTACCCTTTGCCCCACTTCTGATAAGGGTTAAACCAACTTCACTGAGACCTTCCACGTGTTAAAGTGGCATGAAACAGAGAGAAGTTTTCTGCAAAAGGAGTGGGTAGACACTTAAAACTGTGACTTAGACCTGAAGTTAGGCGACCCGTATTACACACGCTGCTATATGTGCCCCTGTGAACATATTACGGCCCCCTCTGAAGATACCATTTTATGTGAGCAGTGGGTCCTTGCACGTACATGTCAGAGACTGCAAGTACTATCACAGCTAACAAATTAATGGCAATGTTGTAATTGCTCTGAAAAAAATGAAAGCCAAGCATTTCTTTAATAGGTAGGAAAAGAATAATGATAAATTTTAGAGACTAGAGAATCTTGGTTAATTGAATAAGAAAATTAAAATATAAGTCCATTAAACAAAATGCATATGATAAAGAATCCCTTTTCTGACACTAAGCCAAGCTAGAAGAAGAATGTCACTGTTGCAGTTTGATAAAAATTACTGAAGACACAAAGAAACCAAGTCAGAAAAACAAAGTTCCAGACATCTAAAGATGAGATCGCTGCAAACACATCAAGATTGAGTAAGAGCTAAATTGGCTTCTGTCCTACAACTCATAAATCCAACTAAAATTGTTATTAGAGTTTTCAGAGTATATAGTAGTTAGCACTAGCTGTCTTATGTTTAGCATAGCCAGCTAAATATCTATCTGTTTTCCAGTATGCTTGTTCGTAAAGGAACCACAGCCTATGGTACCTTACATTCCCCCTGTCCAAACATTGGCATAGGGCTCTGCATAACACTTGTCTCCATTCTGCTCCTCCTGCTGTGGATGGGACCTGCTGATGCATGCCACTGCCACATTTTGACCTGAGTTTCCTTCTGAAAGATGCTCTGGAATGAGAAGCCCAACAAGAGCTCGGGACACAAGTGAGCTGAACTCTTGTGAGAAAACATGGGCATGAGGGCAAGTAGGTTTCCCGCTAAGTAATGCAACATATATTACTCTGCTAACTGAGGAATCCACCATTCCATTTACATATTTACATTTCTGAATTGACGGTTCATTCAATTGCCAGGAAGAAATTTCTCTTCCCTACTGCTCAAAGCAAGTACAAGACCCTCACTTCTACTGAGAAAGGAGGAACAAAGATTTCTGCTTCTCTTTACAAGAACTTTGGACAAAATAATTCAAGAGACTGCTGTAGGTCCAGAACAGGAAGGAAACCAGTTACCCCTTAACACAAAGGATAGAATGTCTCCTAGACTGAAAGAATAAAGGTTAGATAAAAGGGGAAAGCTAGCCTGATCCCATTTAAAGGCCTCAGCCTGGGGTTCAGAGACTGTTTTTTATTAACTAACATCTAAACACCAGGAACACTCCACCAACATTTGTATATGAAAATCAGAGACGTTCTCATTCCATCCAATTTTTCTGTTCTTAGTAAGACTCAAAATGTCCAGAATAGGAAATATTAATGCAGTGAGACATCCGAAAATGTGACAAACAATGAAGAGAGAAGTCGTAAGGATTTGCCAGAGACAAAGAAGAGGGGAGGAAGACACAGACAAAGTATTCTCTGCAGACGTATGTTCTTCCCACTCTCCTTTGTTTAAATAACTTCTGTGCACCTTTTGCAAGCTGAATTCTAAACTCGCAAGGACACAGAGATGTATCTAGAGAACATGCATCTTAAAGTGCCCAAAATGGTTGGGAATGATCTGTGATTTGGCTCTTATTTTATACACAAGTGAAGAATATCTACTCTGCACAAGAGAGTCATAAGCTCCATATGACCCTGCATAAAGTCCACCCTTGAAGAAAGCTCTTACATATTATCTCTGGCTACTGGATTTCTGAAACACAGGGGTGCATGGAATGCACAATTAAGAAACACTATTTGGGATAGAAACCATCAAGCAACACAGTTTCTCAATTACAAACAAAATGTTGTGGTTTTCTGCTGTTTATTTCAGTGCTTAATCTCCCTCAGTCAGTTCCCAGACAATATCAGTGAAGTGTCTTCCTCTATAGGGTGTTACTACATGCCTAGAAAGACCAGTGGCTTCCCAAATACCAAGCATGATAAAACTGAAAGTTCTCAGATTTAAATCCTCTCACTCAACTCATCCAAACAAATGTCAGTTCATACAACAGACCGTATAATGCAAAGAGATTTCTGGATCTAGATCCAAGAACATTTTTGCCAATTTCATTCTGATACAGCCTCAAGCAACTCCACTAGCTTTGACTTTACAAACAGCAGTCATGTTAGCACTGCAGAACACCAAAGCAAACTAGCCCTGCTTCTCTTCCTCTGTCTCCAGGGGAACTAATTAGCTCAGCTGCAGAACTGTGCTGACGCCTTCAAATCCCGAGATAGCTCATCTAGCGGTTGTTCAGGGATGTCTACATTGCATTACATTAAATATATAATGTATAAATTATATAAATTATAAATATATAACTTTCATACACCTTCCCTTTCTTACAGCCATGACTGTCCATAGATGCAAAGCTCCTTGGGCACAATGAAAATGCCAGATAATAAATCTAAGAATACTGAGAGATCTGACAGCCCCATATATGCATCTCATATCCATGTGATTAATCCTGTATCACTACTAAAAAGGGGAGTTTCTGCCCCATCACAAATCCCAGGTTAAGTTCTTATTTCACCCAGGTCTAGCCAAGCCATTAAATATGTCTCCCACCAGTCTTCCAAAGGCTTAATTGCAACAGTATTTGACCCACATCCTTCAATGAACACGTATGAATACACACTAGAATGAATTTGGTGAAGCAAACTTTCCCATTGTTCTGCAATAAGTTAATAAACACTTAACTGCAAAGGCTATAACTTTCAAAGATTATACTGTTCCCAGCTCACCCCCATATTGGTTTCTACGAGGAAAAATGAGTTTCACTGAGCTTGAAGTAATAAGTGGTCACTTGCAGTGGTCACTAAGATGATGTTTTCCAGAGGATCGAACAGCCTGGCTATTCCTATGGGACATCAGAATGGCTGACTGCATACCACCATTTATTTCACTCCCATCTTCACAACAGGCAATTCCCAAACTGCTAAGAAGTAAACTCTAGAACTCTCTGCTTCATAACCCAGGTGTCTACCTATACTAACCCAACACTGTTTGCTGCTTTTGGTTTCCAGTCTGCATGTGATCCTAGAGTCACACAATGCGCAGGAGTAGTTAATATTGCCCATGTGGCCTTAAATAATCCCTTCATTTTCAGTTGCCATTAATCCATGAAAGGAAAGCACAGGCAGCCTGAGCTAGCACTTTCTCAGTTTGTTCTACCATGAACTGGTTTTTCTCAGCGGAATTGCACACAAGCAGTAGAGATAGCTATGCCAGGAGAGGGGGCAGGAGGGAAAGAAAGGCTTTTTCCTCCTGAGGGCTTTTCCTCTTTCCTCATAGCTTTCTGCATGATATAGCTCCTCTTTTCATTGCCCAGCAGGGGATCCCAGAGGCCAGAGGCAACTTTTCCCTTTGGTTTTAGAGCAAGTATGATGGATTCTTGTTTTAAGAACAGTTTATTAGTTGTTTGCTCTTGAGTATTATATCATCACCATTACAGCAAAGTTGCCCTCATTCTAAATTTCGTTTATTCTTTGGCACACAGGAGATGTCTTGGGTTACACAGCTAACATCTCTTTATGCACCAAATTCAGTGAAAACCTTTCCATTGGCTCTGGTGGTGCCAGACGAAAAGTTGCAAAGGTGTTGAAAAAATGATCCCTTTTGGGCTTAATTCTGTTTCCAGCGGTAAAATTCCCTCTGACACTGACAGAAGTTGCTTTCAGACCATTTACTTAAGCAGTTTTTTAGAATCCATGAAGGTATTCACTTATCATATAAGCTTCTGCTTGATAAGGAATGCTCACAGGCCTTGAAGACTGTTTATGCTGCATCTTGTTAAAAAAAGTTGTCACTAAAAAATGGCTTACAGCTCAAGTAAGTTGCTGCAGAAATAGCCAAAGATGAAATATTTGGAAGAGGTACCCAGTTAGGGACAGTATCTAGTTATTTTGTTAAAACATAATGTTTCCAAGTTCATAAACGGCAACATTTCTGATCAGGGCATGTACTCACGTTGTATTATATAGCTTTGCACCTGTACTACTTTATACAGCCATTTTCAGCCTCATTTTTATCCAAGCTTACAGTGCTTAAATTCCCAAGCCACAGACAGCAAGCAAAAGATTCCTTTTCCACTTTTGTAATAGAACTGAAGTGCAGAAAAAGATCCATTATTCAAAATAACTCTGTAGAAGCCAAAAGCATTGACTAAATGGCGTTACATTCTTCCTTTTTCACTAAATCTTTGCTTAAAAAATTCAGATATTTATTTCATGTACACAGAAAATCGGTTTTCCATATACTTAGGATCTGGGTAGGAGGTGCTTTCTCTTTATTTTGTTTTCTGTTGTTATGCCTGAAGGATTATTTTTCCCATCCCAAAATAGGCTGCGTTATCATTCTCTTCAACAAGTTCAAGAAACTACAACCAGAAAACTCTCAATGTTCAAAGAAAAAAGGCACCTTTTATCTTATCTGCTCTACACATACTTTTAATTCTGCCTGACATCACTGCTGGGAAAACTTTCTTCATTAGCAAAGAACTAACAAGTTTGCTACATTAATGAGTTGCAAAAAGTAATTTCACAGAATATGTTTACAGACATCATGAAAGAGGCTGAAAATCAGGAGTGTAACCTGATATTTTTCAGAATATGGACTTTAACGTTTCTACTCCCCATTGCTTGTCATTCCCATCATCTTTGGAGACAGTGTGCAAAAATTTCAATACAGACAACCAGGTTTGCTGCACAAAGGTTTTCAAACACAAATGCAGTTAAAACCAAAGGAGTTGATTTCAAATTATTTCAAGCTTGCTCTGTGTAATTGATAAAATTAACTGAACCTCTCTTCAGGTCTGCCACCACCACCAACCCTGTGGACCAGAGATTCCAACACTTCAATTCACAGCGCATAACAGAAGAGAAATGAAATTCAGGTTCTTGAAAAAGCATAATTTTACACAAATATTTTAAGCTATTTTTAGCTATTTTAAGATGTTTTACTATCTTTAGGTTTACCACTTGCATCAGAACAGGATCTAGCTATGCCAGTTAATTAATTTAATTGACTATTAAACTTCTAATTTGCACTGAATATCAAGTATTAAAGTCTGAGATTTGAGAACCATTGTTTCCACGGAAAAAGGGTTTGCAATACCTTTGGATTTCCTTTTCATGGTTAGCAGGATGAGGTCATTAAGGGAAGCCTGTGTCCTGTTATGCATAACAGAACACTCCCATCTGCCTTCTTGTTCCTACACAGGTAACGCAGCCAGCAGCCAAATACTCCTTCTGTGTTTACATCCCGACAGATGTTTGGCCAAAATTTTCATACATGAGCACCTGCCATTAGACAAAACAAACAAACAAAAAAACTCAATTAAAAACCTACTTAAATGTTGTGATCATCAGAGGGTCCAGAAATCAGAGGTTACCCTTATACCCTTTCCTTGGTCTGCCAGAAAACCCTAATCCCTTGTCCCCCACACAAGCCCATGCAGAAATGTCCACGCAAAGGCCAAAACGACAGAATTAGCAGAAGCCCTCAGAGCAAGCTGGGTGGCACTGCAATAGAGCAGCAAGTGTTGTGCCTGTCTTCTCCTGCACCGCTGCAAAAATCCAGTTTCTGTCTTTGTTAATTTTTTTCCAAGTTAGTCATGCTTCATCTTGATTTCTTGTTTGTTTGTTTTGAGGAAGAACAAGGCAAGAGCCCTCCTGATGGCTTCAGATCCCACCATCACACACCACAAGTGGGCAAGAGCTGCAAAGAGGAGGGAGCAGGGCTGCAGATCTGGGAGAGCAGCACTGCAGGATGCCTGCCACTGGGCCTCTCGAGGCCATTACACAAGCTCCTCCACTCTCTCTAAGTACCACGATCTTCTCGGGGAATGAAGTGGGGTTGTTTTGTTTTCTTCGAGCTGGGATGATTCCTGCCACGTATTTGATATTAGAATCTCTCTATAGTGGTTTGCAAATATTCAGTCCCCTGGGGCTTGTGATGCTGGATCCACTAATGATTCACACAATGGCATTAATGTCATTCATGGATGAAACCACATTTCCTTACCCTACAGGGTGAGAGCAAGATGGAAAGACTGTGGCTAACATTAGGAAGGGATTGGGTGGGAAATAAAAATTGAAGTATTCAGGTCAAAAAACAGTGGGTGGCTAAATAAAAATCCGTGATTTCTGATCGTTTTGGAGGTGGGGTGAACAATAGAGATTTCACCCTCGACTGCCTGAGGACCCAACACTAAAAAAATAGACAATAAATGACCCCCCAAGTGAGCAATTTAAAACCATTCTCTTTGAAAACAGTTCTTGAAAACGAGTTGGCAGAACAGCTAGATCTTCCCACAGCAATGCATCATGAGATCACGTACAAGGAAACGGCAGAAGCATCAAAGCATGCTTTACTAGAGTGTGCCCTCAGTTGCTCTGATTTCCTAACCAAGCAGTCCAGGCCTAATGGAGGGGCTATATACGGGGGTGGGCCCTGCCAGCCACATGCTCCTTCTAACCCTCCTGGCCTTCAAGTGGGAAACAGGACTCTTTATTTTAATTATTTAAGATAATCACAGCAGACTGAAAGAGAGAGCCTACATTTAATTGTGAACGTGCAAGCATATGTTGAAGGAACAGTTCACATACTCGCTTTCAAGAGAGTTTGCACTGATATCACTGAATCATAGAATCATCAAGGATGGAAAAGACCACTAAGATCCCCTAGTCCAACTGACAGCCCTCCACCACCATGCCCACAAACCATGTCCCTTAGTGCCACATCCACACGGTTCGCAAACACTTCCACCTCCTCTGGGCAGCCTGTGCCACTGCCTCATCATTCTTTCCAAGAAGAAATTTTTACTAATATCCAACCTGAACCTCTGCTGGTGTAACTTGAGCCCTTCACCTCTCGTCCTATTGCTAGTTACCTGGGAAAAGAGGCTGACCCCTGTGTAGGAGCACCTTCCTCCAAGACACAAAAAGGAGGTTGAAAAAAAAATCAAAGGTAAGCAAGATCCCTTAAGAAGTGCATGAGACGTAGCTACCTCAGAGAGATGCTCAGAGCAGTAGAGCAATCAGCTCTGAAAAACACAGCAGAGAAATTTCCAGCAGAAAGGTCTGTTCCAAGGCTGGGATGGGCCTAGGTGACTCAGAGGGCCTTTCCAGCTCCAGGATGGAAGAAAGAGGAGAGCATTCCAGCTCCTTGCAAGAAAAGAAACAACACATGGATCAGATACCAGCCTAATAACCAAGGTGCACTTTCCATACTCTCAAAACGTCCCGACTGAGAAAATACACATTGTTCACCGGTTAACAAAACACAATAACTGTCAAAAGCAGGACTCGTGCCTTGATTTGTGGCTGTAATTTATGACGCGAGAGAGCCTCGGCTCCAACTCCAGCCCTGTGGGTGCCAATCCCACCATGTCAGGAGCTGGCCTCAGAGGCAGTACCTCTGAGCCGCGCCGCTGCGTAATTTCCCGGTGAAGTCCCCTTACGCCTACAAATCAGGTGCTGAAATCCCTCTGTGGGACAGTAAAAATGCTGGCACAGCTGACTGCCAGCGTAAAATTGCTCCTAAAAATGAGCAGGACAGGTCAAAGCCGCTTAAAAACCCACCCAGCCGCGGTGGCTGCACAGCAGATTATATTATGCTTAGCTGGTGCGTGGGTGCAGAGAACATGGGACAGAGACTGTCTCCCTCACTGCGCACTCCCCACAGCCCAGGCTTCAGCGGAAGATATAGGGAACGTTTCAACCTCAAAGCCACAAACAGATTGGGATACACTGGAGGAGGGAGAGACAGATTGCCCTTTTTTTTTAATAAAAGGTAGGATTAGGAAAAGCTGGAGGTGGGGAAGGTGTAAAAAAAGCAGGCAGACAGTCCTTACTCAGCTTCTCTCTTCTATTCATTGCTCTGAGAAGTGGACAAGCCTTAGGAAGAAATAAGACACATGGCTGTGGGTAAAGGGGGGGAGGAATTAGAAACTGTAATTCAATCTAATATTTGAGGCTTGGCAAATGCACCTATGGGATTTCATGAAAACCCCCGAATCTTTTTCATTTCGGAGCAATTAACCAGATCCCAGCATCGCTGGCTCCAGTGAGCCGCTTAGCTCTCTGTTTTATTACCCATTTCCTTTCCCCCTCGCCAGCACTAGCTCCCATCCTCACACTTGGGAAAAAAAAAAGGGGGGGGGGGGGGAAAAGCCCCACCCTGTTACAATGCCACAAAGGGGCCACGACAAACAAGTGCCAGCCAGTGCATTTCAGAGCAAACACAGAACACACATAAATGGGGCTCACATTCGAATTAAAACGCTGTTGTGTTCAGGCATTTATGTGTGGCATAATTAAAAACATCCAGCCGTAATTTAATAGTTCCCACCAAGCACAGACATAAAGTCTAGCAATTTTGTCCCTCTGCATACTTAACCCTTCGAGACAGAAGGAAGAGGAGGCGGGGGCAGGGAGAGGAAGCTGCAGCTCAGAGACAGGGATCTTCAGAGAGCATTTTTTCCCCTTCCTTCATGTTACTCCATTTTGCTTTTTACTTCCTCTGAACTTTTGCTTCTGCAAGGAGAAAGCAAGTATCAATTCTTCTGGATGCTGCAGAAGTAGGATTCACATTCAGATGGCATTTCTTCAGTTCAACAGCAGTACAGCCGAGCATGGGATTCTGTTTGCAGAGGATAACATCTGTAGCTGGATGCTCTGATTCACAAGTTGTGAAGACGCCAGATTTTTCAGGCTCAAAAATCTGCTACTAAAAAGACAGGCTAATTTCACCACCATTACTCACCCAGAGCTCAGGCTTTCTATTCAGAGTGGTTCCTCTAAATCAAAGTCAGCAGCTAAAGGTCTGCATGCAGCACAAGGGTAGGAAGGACAAGCCAGCATCTGCAGTGCTGCTGAGCTTCAGGGACACACACCAGCCTGGGTTTGGGTCCCATCACTCAGGATCAGATTTTTAGTGAGCCATCTCTAGGGGCATTTTCAAACACGCTTGGCTACCAAATAGAAGAATAAGGCATCTGAGAAAGATCCCATTTGCACCTCAGGAAATCTGAATGTATTAGCATTTTCCATGCCAATTCCCAATAGGCAGATTTGGGATGATATTTTCCTCCACCAAGGGTATGTTATAAAGAGAAAGGTATTGGGATGTGCTCAAATGCCCACAGCAAGGATAAAAAAGTTTTTAAAAAGAGGAGAAAATCTGCTTGGCCTTTTATTTCCAAGAGCTGCAGTCTTCATTTGGGCAACAGTCCATTACCTTGACTCCGCTGCACAGCACAGCAGGACTTTGCTTGAACAAGGAATGCAGAATCCCACCCTTATTCTGGAAGAGCAAAGACAGAAGGAAACACTGTGCATAAGTTTATAATCATGGTCAACTGTGTCCCAATTTTCCATCAGCTGTGTATGTAACAGTTAGTATAGGACGTTAAATCTATTGGTCTCCAGAGATGGAATGGTACCTATGCATATAAAAAACATACTATATTTCTATCACCAGCTGTTCAGCTCCACCCTTTAATCATGTTCTTGCCCAACAGAAGGTATGTGAAAAAAATATAGAGGGGGAAAGGAAAAGGACTTCCAACGAAATAATGTAAAACAGAGGAAACTGAGAAACAAACCTAATCTGCACCTATGATTCTGAATTTTAAGATACTTGAGTCTTCTCTTCAGCTGTTCTTCATCACATCCAGGACAATATTTACTAGCTTGAAAATCTGCAGAAAGTGCATCTCAATCCTGTCATCCTGAAGAACAAGAAAAAGCACCTAACCTTCCACTCAGGATTGTGGAAGCCAGCAGTGCTGTGAACTTGTCCCAGCTTGGTCAGAACCAAGACCTTGAAAGTCCTGTTGTCTAATTGCAAAGAAGCAACCAAGAAACGTAGTGATGCTCACAAAATGGCTCATAACCAGAGAAAGAAACTGTGAAAGATAGTTTTCTAAAGTATGTAAAACAACAAACAAGAGAAAATTATGAGCATCTTATGAATATCTTGCTCTTATTATATGTCTATCAGTAAAAGATTATGTGCTGATTTCTTAGACCAATTTGCTCAGCTGTCCTACCATGTGAGAAGCATCGCTGTTCTATTGTCAGCACAGCCAACTAACCACAGCTGTCAGGTAAAGGAAGGAATGCCTTCCACACAGCTGGGCTTGGGAAAGGTGAGATCACAAGATCATGCAGTAATTCAGATTGGAAGGGCTCAGCATAAGCATATCAACTTGGTACTTCAGAGCACTCAAGCTCTGAGCTGCTGGGCACTGCTTGGCTGCAGTGCAGCATGCGCTGGAGCCACACACTCACACCTGGGGGCATTGTGTCCCTCTGAAATTAGGATCTCTTCCCAGGAGGGTCAGCCTGGTACAGCATGGCACTGATACAACCATACCGGTCCTGGCTCCAGAGTCATTAATGTTGTCTCTGTGCTCCACATCAATCATACAGGTACACCCTTCACCTCTCTGCTCTTCCCCTTCCCAACAACAAAGCCTTTTGGGCTGCTGTAGGAAAGAACAAAATTTAAGGTTCAGATGGCCTCAAGTGCTCTGAAGTGGAGAATCACATAGGTAGTGAGGACAGAAAGCTGTGTGGGAGGGGGTCAGGTAAATCAGTTCCAAATGAAATCCCACAAACTGCAGCTCAGGACTACTGAAGTGTTGGTTTTGATTGCCACTTTATTACTGCCTTTATGGCGTCTCAAATGGATTGCAGAGTGCATGGCATGCCAAGAGGGAAGAATGAGCCCCCCTGTCCTAGTAAAATCATGGGTCTCTTCCAACTAGAAATCCTAACCCTGATCTCTTTTTATATAAATAAAAGTCAGAGCAGGTCTTGCACTGTAGCAATTCCTTACAATGTCATTTTAAAAGTGCTCTGCTGCAAACCTCTCTGCAAATGAAAACAATCCGTCTTCCCAAGGAATCCTGCAGAGTGTGTAACTTTTCAGGCAAGGCAGAAGTGGGCGATGCTGAAATGAAGATGGAACAGGGTGACACAGGACACCAGCACTTTAGGAGATCTGTTTTCTGCATACTGACTCTTACTAATGAGAAAAAAGCTCCACTGTGCCTTGAGCATCATGAAATTGCAGACAAGAACAGCTAGCTGACGGCAACTGCCAGCAGCATCTCTTTTCTCTCTCCTTACCTCCATGGATTTGCACAGCACATGTAACAAGGACTGCTGACATGGAGGCACTCAACCAGCTCACTAGCAAACCTGCCATCCTGCTGCAATCATAGAATCATAGAGTGGCTGAGGTTGGAGGAGACCTTAAAGACCATCTAGTTTCAACCCCCTGCCATGAACAGGGTTACCAACCACTAGATACAGTCCTGAGAGCACAGCCCAGGACAATAATGTATTACATTGCACATTATTACTGCCATGAAATTTCCCAGGTAAAAATAGTCAGAAGGCACTAAAGAGTGGAAAGTCACACAACGAGCAGTCTTTATGTTTTTTTGAGCCAGAGCTGGCATTCTGAGGCTCCAGCCAGGCTTAGCAAAAGAAAAAGAAAAAAAAAGTTCTGTCTTAGTTTTAATAATACAGGCAAACTGGAAAGCTGGCATCTTCTCCTTATAGCTATTCTTCTTAACCTTCCATCCACCTTCACCATCACCATCCACCCTCATTATGATGCCATAGATTGAACTTCTGTAAAAGATAGAGGTTCCAACATTACAAAAAAAGAAAAGCAATCCTATCTGTCCTACACATCTTCTGTAACCACAGCACCCCAACATCACTGTAATGAGAAACACCTCCACATCCAGGCCTAGCCAGTGAGGTCAGCCAGCCCTCCAGCGGCACTAACAGTACAGAACACACTTGCTGCTTCAGAAAGCTGTATCACCACCACAATGCAACCACTGCCGGGCTGCAAGCGGGCAAATGACTCATGCCTTGCTGCACAATAGCTACTGGGGGACATAATTACAGCCAAGAGCTCTGCAACAAACCGCTACTCGTAGGAAAAATCATAGAGGCTTCTTTAATGTCCGTGCAGAGCAAACAGGGACTTGGAGTCCAGCCCTGCAAGCTTGACTAAGCACTTTGGGAAGTATGCAAGCCATGCCATGAGGCTTCCTGGCACTGCCATGGCAGAGAGTGTGACACGAGCTGCAAGGGGCTGAATTCACTCTCAGTGTGGTCCCCAGGACTGGGAAGCAGGTGATACAACCACAGCTCGTTTGGAAGGCCCTTTCCCTTCACCAAACTGGTAACAGTAAAAATAGGAATCAGAATCCAAAGTCTAAAAGAATGAACCATTGTTTTTTCTAAAGCCACGTTAAAAAAAATAATAATAATCCCCCTATGTTTTTCTCCTGCTCTTTGCATGCTAGTCAGAATGCACTTTCCTGGGAAATACATTATAATAACGGGCAATGTTCAGCATCACATTTGAAGTGAGCACATCCCAGTGATTAAAATCCAGGCAACAGAAATAAACACATCAGCAGGACATGCAGCGCAGTACTGAATTGGGACTTCTTTGTTTTATGACTTTCTTGAATGTTAAATACTGTGTGAGAAAAACATTGCTCAAACTTAACCAGCTGTATTTGGTTTCTTATGAGTGCGTTACAATCTTCAGTAATCATTTTAAGCCTAAAATCAGAAAACCTGGTTGTACCGGTAGGAGACTAATTGCAGCAGTAAAAGGTGGCTTATGTAGCAATAGAGTCTCTTCATTTATTTTCTTTAAGTGAATTTATTAGAAACTTGTTTTTAAATGGGGCTAGTCCATGTTAAAGCGGCACCATCTATTATATTAAGCTGGAAGAGAAATGGTTTCCCCGTAAACAGCTTTTGAGTTATCAGTGGGTTTTTTTCACATTGAACAGTGGGAGGAAAGGTTTAAATTATCAAAATTCTTGAAACTAAAGACCTAGAGCAAAGGGGGAAAAAAAAAAAAAAAAACAACAACAACACAAAAACGGTGTACAGGGCCAACGCATTGCTTTGACAATTTCAAAACACATCTTTTCAATGTGATTTCTTAAATATGCTATTAAGCCTAATTTTCTAAACAAAATTAATTTTGAATGGGAAAGCCATTCAGTGAGAAACTACCAAAACATTTTGACAGTTCCAAAACTTTATTTCCACAGTACATTTCAAAGTCAATCTATTTGTGAAAGCCAACCCCTTCCCAAAAACAGACTCAATTTCCATGAATCAGCATCTTCAGTGTGTGAAAACTTTATGACAAGAAAGGCAACAAGGCTCCAGCCTCCACAGACCACTTTTCCAGGAGCCTGTTGGCCTCACACCCTCCAAGAAGCTTCCACTGCAGCAAGCAGCTGCATTTAGGTCCTGCCTATGACTGAGAGGCCGTAGCTCCCTACCAACTGTGGTTCTGAATCCCACAAGCACGGTATAGAGGTATCTGTGAGGCTTTTCTTTGTGGCACTCCATGAGACCGCTCTAGGTGCTTGCATTTTTTTTGGTTGCTGGGACAAGGAAAAGGGAAGGATGGGAGCAGGAGGAGAGGAGGCAGGGAAAAGAGAGCAGTGTTGCATGCACAATCTCTTCAGGAGGCAGAATTTATATATATATGTACATATTTAAAAGGAAGAGCTCAGAAAGAGAATATATTCTACCTCCTATCCTGATACCCAGCAGAATTCTTCTGTCTCAGCAGCCTTGTACCTCTCCAGCCAAATGCCAGAATATAAGAGGAAGAATACGGGGTATGAGAAACGCTGCACCTGCAAGCATCGCCTCACACCTACCTCTGGGATAATGCTTCAGATCCTTCAGAGGTCACTTGGAGAAGATCAGCAGGAAGAGGAAGCAGCTGGCCATCCCACCCACAGCTCCTGGAAATCTCACAGCCCCCTGTACAAAGTACATACTGTGATATCACATTTTTATTTTAATCACCCACACTGAAAAGCATTCAGATGGTCTGACCCATCATTCATTCTGCCTCACCGGACAAAGTCACTTGGGCTTCCAGCTCATCCTCATGCCAAATCCCAGCACTGACTGTCTGGGACTGAGCTGACAGAAATGTCACCTCAGGGCTCCCCAGCCCTAGCACCTAGAGGTTCTTCTCATCTGATCAGGTTCCTTGCTCCTTGACAGTTGCTCTCATTACTTTCCTCACTGAGGCACAGAGGCTGGAAAAAACTGCTTGAATCTGGGTAAAACTTTCTGTCCCACACTCAGACCTGCTCAGGTGCTAGCATGTGCCAGCCTCACTCATAGTAGCTGATCTATGAGGCATGCTGTGAGAGCTACAGATAGGTCTGTACCCAAACAGGATAACATCAAGACTTGGTTTCTAAGCTGACAGCAGAAATCTGACCAGACCATCCCACTCCTTTCTCCAGCATTGTCGGCATTCTGTGTATCTTGGGTGATTAAAGCCATCCAACCTTTGGCCTCATGCCTTATAACTCCACCCAAGGCATGTTGTAATTCCCTGGAAATGCACAGTTTGTCATGCTTTACTGTTTAATTACTCTATGGCTTTATTTCACTGATATATGGCTGTTTCTTGACTAGCTACATGAGGGCTTTCGAAGCCCCTGAAGGGACGCACTGCAACCACTGCTGCTACCAGATCCACGCTGCTCACAACCTGCCTGCTGCCATTTGCCTATCCTGCTCATGCTCCCACAAAGAGAAGCATGGCCTACCAATTAGCACAGTGCCAGAAGAAACATTTTTCATACCTCAGAGGGAAAAGAGTATGTCCCCAGACTCCCAGTTATGAGTTATCCTTTACAACATTTTGGTAATTCCTTAAATAAACAGAAGCAAACAAAGGAAGCAAGGGAGCGTTTGTTGGAAATACTGGTTTTATCATTTTGACAGAAGGAGGGAAGCACTTCTCTTGGTAGGTTTTTATTCCAAGTGACATCAGCAGAGACTAAAAGAATGAGTGAACAACAGTGAAGAACCTGGCCAGTCATGTTAGGACCTAAGAATGAAGTTTATGATTTCTAGAAGTATGCAGTTCTTAGTACACTGGATAAGCAAGGCAGCCTGATGGAAATTCTTTTCTCAAGGCTTGGCCTAGCTTAGCACAGACAGAAATCTGTGGCAGCACCAGACAGACTGACAAGGTAGCATATGGCAGGAGGACAATTATTTCCACATTAAGAAGCCCAAGGCCATTACTCATACAAATTTCCATGGAAGTTAGTTGAGCAGAAGTTCAAAGAATTCCCCCAGAACATGAAAGTATCATATGGGTATTTACAGTAAACTGCAAAATATAATCAAAGTTGGATGGTGAGCTCTAGAATCACTCTCATTCTTATCAGCTTTTCTGATCCTTTTCCTCTCTTTATTCTCCTCTACTCAGATCAGTTACATGAAATCTATCATACCTAGCTGAGAAATCCATTCTAATAGGAAACTGCTCCTATTCTAATAGGAAATGTGTTGAGAAGGAGGAATAACAAGCTCTCTCTCTAGAGAAACATCACTTATTTCCTTTCATTTTGTGCTTTCAGAGATGGGAAGTTGCCATTTGAAGCCAGCAATGTCTTTCCTAGTCAATCAGTATTTCCCAAAAGCTATGTTGCTGTTTAAGTGTCACACGTATGGCATCCAGAGTTCAACAATAACAGAATTTCTTCTGTCTTGGCAGAGCTTGCCTTAGTTTGGATGCTTTCAGCTGCATTTGATGTCACTTACAGCAGCTGCTATGCCCATCCAAAGAAATAATGCTCATAGTTACTCCAACTTCTGCTAGCACAATGGACACCCAGATGTGTTTCCAAAACAGGGAGTAATAAAAATGTGATATGGATGTCACTATACATATATGCATACGTGGACATATTACATATATTTCTATTGTTTAATTGATGGATACATTCAAATTTGTGCAACAGTCAAATCTCAAACATGGGGAAAGCCAATTGTATCTTTTCTCATCAATTCTTCCATAGCCTATAGGAACTATGCTGACATTAAAGAAATAATAATAACCTCATTCTCCTAACCAACAGAAGTCCTTCAGAGTGTGAAATTGCTAAACATGAACCAGAACATTTTTGTGAGCCTGCAGAAAGAGAGCCTGAAACAATAACTGAGAGGGTGTCTCTCCTATGTTAATTGTTAATGCAAAGGACTGCCTCAGGACACTGAAAATGCCCATGCTGTTAACTTTTTATTGCACAGGAAGGAGGGAGGGAGAGAGATGAGACCACCTCTTCAAAGCCCAGAAAGCATGGAAATGAGAAAGAAAGCTAAGGTCACTGTTAATAAATGCTAGCTAATATTTACGACATTTGCACAAGAATGTACCTTTGTTCCCCTCTCAATAGAACTCTGTGTCCACTCCTCCCTCTGCATCCTATCTCTTTGATCCTTAGTAAAAATTAACATTGAAATCATATATTCATATTGTCTTTAATTATTTGTACATGAAGTGTCAGCAGCAAACTGATTTTGAGAGTTCATTTGTAACATCAAAAATAAAACATTAGGCATCACCCCATACCATCGCATGTCAAAAAACAAACAAACAAACAAAAAAAAACCCTAAGGATTTTTGCCCACTCAACGAACTAGGACAACTTTACATGCTGAAAGATAGAGAAATAGCTCTGCATGTTTTGCAGGCTGCCCACTAGCCCACTTTCCCACAGGCCTGATGTTTCTTGGTAGTTATGGTATGACACATCCACAAGGAAATTTTTTCCT